>JAYXIM010027334.1:0-150706 GCA_037575425.1 Anastrepha fraterculus
ACCTTACTCTCCAAAATGGCCCAAAGGGAATAATCAATCGGATTTACGTCTGGTGAATTTGAGAGCCATTATGTAGACGGTATGAAGTTTGGAACGTTGTTTTTAGTCATTCTTGGTTTACTCGAGCTTTGTGAGACGGTGCCGACTCCTGTTGAAACGGCCATGGTCTGCCGCCGAAATGTTTGTCTGCCCATGGCTTCAAAGCAACCTCCATAATACTTTTCCGATAATATTTCGAATTTACCTTGACGCCAGTCTCGATGAAAACGATTGGAGAACGCCCATCTGCGGTTACAGCGGCCCAAATCATTGCCTGTGGCGGGTGCTGCCTCCTGGTGGTCAATCGATGACTCAAATTCTCGTATGAACGGTCGGTCAAATACACTATAGCGTTTTGGGAGTTTACGAATTGCTCAATTTGAAAAATTTTCTCGTCGTCAGAAGCAACTCCTTCGCTCTCTCAAGTCTGACTTCTTGCTGCTTTGGTATGAGATCAAGTGCCTTTTAGACCTTGTAAGGCTTAACTTTGAGCTCATTTTTCAACATGCGGCGGATGCTACGATCAGATATTTTAAGTTCTTTCGCCATTTGATTGGCACTTCGTCGGGTATTTCGCTCAAGTCGCTTCTTCACTTTTTGAACCATTTCACGTGACGTTGCAGTCTTTTAAAGACCACCGCCATGACTTTTCGCGATGCTACCAGTATCATTGTACCGAGTAATGGTGCGATAAACAAAAACTCTATTCACTATAAGGTGCTCGAACTCACGAACAATCACCAAAGTTTCATTAATTAAGAAATGCATCCCCCGTTTTTTTTTTTAATATTTTCCACCTACTTAAACAGTTTAGCCTTTCCCTATAGGGCAGCTGTAATTAAGTGCCATGTACAGCTCAATGACGGCTGATGCTTTGCCCGCTTTTAAACATTTTTAACATTTAGGTGGATGTTGCGGCAAAATGAAGCCAATAGTTTGCTTCATAACCAGCTGAAAAAAATACAAACTTGCAGCACAAACATAGTTGCAAAGCCAATGAAGCAATGCAATGCGCATCACAAACAAAAGTATAGGGGGAAATGCAAATAGAGTAAGACTAAAGTAAAAATTTCCCAACACAGATGAAAACTGAAATTGTTTGGATTGCTCGAACAAGTTTGAACCACCTTTGTGGGTGTATTTAGATTAAAATGCAGACTAATAGCTGTTAAAAGTTTGTTATGATGTTTACAAGTCACCTCAAAGTGCCTAAAGCTGACCAAAATAAATAATTTTGTTGTAATATTATTTATTTAATGTACAACACACATACAAGGTGAAGTCCAAAATAAACAAGACTGAGCTAAAATATAATAGAAACGACAGGAGCTTTGCTCTAATAACTTCGAGCTTATTTATTCAAAATAGTCCCCTCTGGCCTCGATACACTGTTTTGCGCGGTCTAAAAGCTTTTCGAAAGAGTGTTTCAGGTCATTGACCGGAATGTCCTTCAGGATGTCGGTACAAGCCTTTTGGATGGCCTCTACGGGCGCAAAACGTTTTCCTTTCATAGCCAAACGCAATTTTCCGAATATGTAGAAATCACAGGGAGCCATATCAGGCGAATATGGTAAGTGGTTGATGGTTAAAATGCGATTCCTAGTCAAAAAATCAATCACAAGAGTGGATCGATGAGATGGTGCATTATCATGCAATAAGCGTCAGCTTCCTCCTTCGCGATATTCAGGGCGAATTCGACGAATGCCATGCAAGAAACGCTTCAAAACGCCAAGATGGAAAATTGCATTGACAGTTTGGTCCGTTGGCACGAACTTCTTGTAGATAATTGCCTTGGTGGCTCGGCTAGGGCCTTCCATTCGCCACTTTGACGCTTAGTTTCAGGTTCATGTTGGAAACACCGACTTTTCCCGCCGTCTTTTGAATGTTGAATTCTGAGCAATTTTTGGTCCTCAGTTAACTTGTGTGGAATGAAACGTGCACAGACCTTTTGAAACCCCAAAGGTTTAGTTAAAATGCGATAAATCAATGTTTTGGAGATTCAACTCCGATTCCATGAATTTCAACGATGGTTTCGGTTCATTTTTGATAAATTTACGAACAATTTCGATGGAGTTTTGGGTGATTACTGATTTTGGGTGGCCCGTATGTATGGTCTCTGAAACACGTAAACAACTCATGAACTCTGACACGAGATAGACAATCATCGCCATCAACTTTTTTCATCAATTCAAATATTTCGGTAAACATTTTACCGATTTTAAAACAAAATTTGATATTAGCTCTTTGTTCGAAACTCATTTTTGTACCTATGACGCAAACATACTGACACTTTAGACGCATTAACTTCGCTTCAACTGAATCGAACGTTACCAAGTTTTCACTGGAAGTCAGTGCGATCCTACGCACTTCTTCTTCATCTTATCTCATCATCATCATTGGCGCTATAACCGCTTTCGCGATTTTGGTCGACTTTAACCATGCGCGCCAGCCGTTTCTTTCTCGTGCTAACCGGCGCCAATTGGACACACCAAGTGAAGCCAAGTCCTTTTCCACCTTTCCATCTTTCCAACACAGTCGAGGCCTTCCTCTTCCTCTACTACCACCAGCTGGTATCGCATCAAATACTTTCAGAGCCGGAGCGTTTGTATCCATTCGGACGACATGACCCAGCCAACGTAGCCGCTGGATCTTTATTCGCTGCGCTATGTCTACGTCGTCGTAAATCTCATACAGCTCATCATTCCATCTCCTGGGATATTCGCCGTTGCCAACGTGCAAAGGTCCAAAAATCTTACGCAGAATCCACCAGACCAATTCGCTTTGCCTCTGTATCCAGTTTATAGGAAATTAGAATCTATAAAAATACCTGCTACGTTACGATTTGTTTCGCCCAAGTGCTAAATGATTTTTCACCAGTGCTGCTTAAGCGAAACCAAATAATCGCATGGATTTGAAGCACATGGAGATTAGCATATAACATTCAACATGCAGTACACCTCTATCCTCGCAGCACTCCATAGCCCGAATCCCCCGTTGTTCGAAATTGAGCCCAAAGTCTTATGATTCGGCACCTTCATAGTGTATAATCCTCTACTTCCAAGCTTCAACGGACTCCAATCTTCTTTCTTTTAATGTAAATTTCACTTTAGCGAACAGTTAGAAGTTACACGGCGCGTATGGCAAGAATTAGGACGCTATGTCGGACTAGAAACTTCTTGGCAAACCAAGTGGAATGAGCGGGCACATAGTCCTACTCTATTATTTTACCAAAAAACTGACTGGGAAATGCTATATTTCAACTATACTGAAGTGAGAAATACTGCAGAGAAAACACGGCAGAGAAGGCTTCACGCTAAACAACTGGCGCACACTTCTTCTAAAGTAGCATTAGCCACAGCTTGAATACGGGGATTGGCCTTTCAAATATTATTTTGCACTCAATAGCGCAGTGAAATAATAATGAAAACGGCATTTTCGTTTTTCAAAATATTCTCCTTAAAAGCCAATAAACTTCTGCATTCGTTTGAACCAATTTTCAAAGAACTTTTGCCACTTCAGGTGTTGAAAAACGTTTACCATGCATTTTAGTTAGTTAGTTTTGATGTTGTGGAACGAAAAGGATGCATTTGGTGCTAAATCAGAGCTGTAAGGCGGATGACCCATTATGTGGTTTTGCGCGAATAAATTTTGTGCCACCGCCGCTGAATTGTCTTACCCACCATGGGGGTGTTTTCTGAAAGAATAAATAATATCATAAATGGGCGCTTTGCAGTAGCTGTAAAAATGCAGTAAATATACTTATACTCGTAATCTTTACTGATATTGAAATTTAGTTTGGAGGACCAGTAAACTTTTAGTGATTACTGGAAAAATTGCAGTAAAAGTATTGATGATATAATTTGATTTGCAAAAGAAAAAATACCATTATCATCAGGACTATGCACCGTCTCACAAGCGTATTTTTGGCAATGGCTAAAATGTATTAAAGTTCGAATTGTTAGAGCATCCATCGTATTCACCAGATTTAGCCCATAGAGACTTCAATTAGGCAACTGCAAAGCAAATGAACTAGCGAGAGTGGATACCACATTACCGATTCAACCAGACAAAGCGAACATACCTATACCTTTAGCAACTTGTAAGATGCTTATAGACAAGCACACTATCAGAGCTGCCAACAGGCTATGGGCCCAGTCCCTGACCTGTGCAACTAGTAGAATGACGTGGCCAGAATGAAACATGGGCTGCACAAACCGACTGTTGAAACTGAACAGGAAGAGCATGAGAAATCTTCTTGGGGTCTTAACAGGGCATTGTCTGATTGGCAGGCATGCCAGTAGATTGGGAGCACCCTATAACGACTATTGCAGAAGTTGTAACGACGTTGGGATGGAATTCATGAATTGAAATCGCGCTGGCACAAAAGTATTGATGTTCAGGGAGACTATACTGAATCATAATGTGTACTTCAAACGATAAAATTGTGTTTTTCTTTTCCAATCGCAAAACTTATAGAACAACCTAGTAAATTTAACTTGCCTCTGAGGTATTTTCAACTCATTCAACATCCGATTTTTAAATAAGAGCGAGTAATAATTGAGTATTTATTTTTCCCTGCCACAGTTGCATGTATTTTGTTTTTCCAAACTTAACTATTTCTGAAGCACCTCCGGCCATTTGACTTTACCATGAAACACAAATATACTCATATACCTACATACGTACATATAATATTTATTAAAATACCGTAAAAAGTTGAGAGCTGTTGATGGTATTCTGACTGCCCGCAATGAAATGAAAAATACAAATCACACAAAAACACCTTGGAAAGTGCGGCGAATGCTACAGCGCAGCACGGAGACAGCTGGGTGCACGGACAGACGCTGCTATCCCCCCAATCAAGCAGTCTTACAGACACAAGTGAACCTGCATAAATGCAACGAATGTGGGAAATGTTGTGCGAAGGGAAACTGACTCGACGAACTGTATTTTATGGCATTCAAGAGTATCAACGCTCGTGGCAATAACACCACCGGCTCTAGCCACAAGAAGAAAAAAAACGATTCAACAGAAGAAAATGCTCGAGTGCGAAATAAATACACAGTTCAAAATGCAGAAAAGGTAAATAATATACATATGTACCTATACACGTATGTATGTATGTATATATAATTCTGCTAGTTTTCTGAGGAATAAATATAAACAACCGCTGCTGAGTAGAAGACAAATACCACAGACGGAAAAAGAAGTCAACGGCAGTGTACCGAAAATCTTCTTGAAATATAATATATATATATATTTTTTTTTGACTGGCAAGCTGTAAACCACTGCCCAAGTCTGAAAAACGTTAAGTTTAAAAGCAACATTTTATGTTTACCGATGCGGCTATGACCTTAATGCATATTTATTGTGTGTAGATGTATGTGTGGTATCACTCTGAAATAAGCAAGACGAAATGGCCAAAATAGCAACAAATGCCAGTCTACTGCATAAATTTATTTTATTTCATTTTATATTACATCATTTTGTTACACAATGATAATACGAATTGGCACTACCTCGTAAAAAATATATTGCATGCATGATGGGTCGTTCAGTGTCAAATGAGTCATCCGAAACATTTATGATTTTGATTAAGAAAAAAATTCGATAAGTGGAAATTTTATGGTGAAAAACTTCCTTGCCGTGTGCCGTGAAAAAAAAGAAATAGCAAAAAAGCATATTCAAAAAACAAAAAATTTACATATTATGTGCACTACAAAACCTATTGAAATACTACCTTTTGTCAGGTTTTGCGCAAATTTCTCATCGGATTAGTAAATACAATACATTTAAATTTTTCATTCAAATGGAGAGGACTACGGCTTCATACCGCCTCCGAGCGACAGCTGGTTTTTCTGGGAACTATGAATTCTCATAGTCCCGATTTACATGGCGAAACATTTTGTTCATGGGAGAAGGACGAACGGGGAAGAGAGGGGGTTTTGTCGCCCATACTGACGACTCGTTTCATGCTTCTTATTCGTATTGTCAAACTTAAAGTTGGCTGCAAAATGATTTTTGGCAGTTGCCTCATTCGTTTTCTTCTTTTGTGGGACAAATTTCTGTGTTGGTTTGCAATCAAATGGAAATAGAGCATTAATCGTTGTTGAGAAATAGCAGAGCGCTGCTTGGGAAATAGAGGATGATTTTTGCTAGTAAAGCAGGTATTATTCAAAAAAGCTATTTATGTTGAATTCTAAGTGTTTCTTTTCCATTTCTAAATACTTAAGTTCGTTTTCATTGGGTGGGATTTTTATATGGTGGGTCCCAAACCCAAGGCTACTTGGGATAAGCCCGGAAGTTGTGAGCTGCTTGGACCATATGCAGAAGAATCGTCCTGCTCACTCCCCAGTGAATGGCAATCAGTGACTTTCCCACTTGAGTGGACTTCTACATCCCTCCTTCTAACGTATGGCGCAGAAGTTTAGACGATGACAACATCCGATGAGGCGGCACTTGGAGTGTTGGAGGGAAAGAGTCGGCGAATGATTTTTTAACCTTTGTACGTTGATGACGGTAACTATCGCAGGCGAGGGAACACGATGACATCGACATAGCGCAGCAAATAAAGATACCACGGCTTAGTTGCTTGGGTCATGTCGTCCGAATGGATACAAACGCCTCGGCTCTAAAAGTATTTGATGCGATACCAGCTGGTGGTAGCAGAGGAAGGGTAAGACCTCGGGTAGAAGAGGAAGACTTTCACTGCGTTGGAAAGATCAGGTGGGGAAGGGCTTGGCTTCACTTGGTGTTTCCAAATGGCGCCGATTAGCACGAGAAAGAAACGACTGTCGCGCTTCGTTTAACTCAGCCAAAATCGCATAAACGGTTATCGCGCCAATCAAGAAGAAGGAGTTAATTTTAAGTTAAGTATTTATATATGGAGTATTTTTCATTTAATTTTTTATTCTACTACAAAAATGTATATATGAATGTAAATAAAAATATTTAAATTAAATTATTTATTATTTAACCAATCCAGTTTGCCTTCTTCGTTGAATTATTTCAGAAACTGTTGACGTACGTTCTCCGATTTACATTTTCGCGGATTGTAGAACATATCCGAACCAGATGATGCTAAAGAAGTAGACGTTAAAAGCAACGAATGTTGCCGTTCTTATCTGAATTTAAATGCAAAAATATTGACTTATCACAAATTTTACTTGAATATTAAGATATACATAGGTATCAAATGCACGATTTTTAAACAAGCTTTTGTAAAAATATAATTTTATCTGTATTTATCTGTACTTTCCAACAGCGTTGTCATCAAATTTTAAAGAAAACTCATTAATTAACAATAAAATGTTATTAGAGGTTAAGATATGGACAGTAAACCAAATGTGTTCAAAAGAATGAACAAAGCATTAATAAATAATTCTTATTAACAAACTATTTCTATATAATGCTGCCACCTAAATCTTAAGGCGAAAATGTTAAATAATAGTATAAATTAAGTATTAAGATACTTGGGTGAACAAAATGTGTTCAGTTTTTCCGTAACTCGCAAATATTTCAGTAAGTACTCGCCCAGCTTTTAAATTTCAAAAGATCGCTCAACCATTAATAAAAATTATATATATAATTGGCACGTACACCCTTTTTTGGTGTTTGGCCGAGCTCCTCCTCCTATTTGTGGTGTGCGTCTTGATGTTGTTTCCCAAATGGAGGGACCTACAGTTTTAAGCTGACTTCGAACGGCAGATATTTTTTACGAGGAGCTCTTTCATGGCGGAAATGCATTCGGAGGTTTGCCATTGCCTGCCGCTATTAGAAACAACTTTCCTCTTCATTTTGGTCTTTCACCGAGATTCGGACATACATTCTCTCTGAATTCCGAATGGTAGTCACGCACCAACCCGTTCGGCTACGGCAACCGCGCAATCATTAAGATTCCCGAATTAACATACTGAAAACTTTAGATAGTGTAAGGTCTACATCAAACTTTATATTTATTTATTTTTTTTTTTTTTTTTGTTTTGTTAACTAAATTCATTTTCAAAATATTCAATTACTTTGAAAAATGAAAAGCTACTTTGATTTCATATAAATGGGAACGAGATTCAGAATGTGTGCCTCTTCAATGTGCATTTCCCCATTTTGAAGAATCCATAAATTGAATGACTTCCTAATTATTTCTACTCAAAATAACCTTCAGAATTAGGCACTATTTGTTTTTAGTTTTCTCTGCATAATACAAATTTTTACTAACAACCCGCTCCAATGTGCATATTTATGTATTAAAGGTCTGTATGTATGATTTTGAACTTTCGTAAATACAAAACTACTCTATCTCCCCCTATGCAATTTGCTTCATTCCGAAATTCATGATGCTCCAAATAAAAATGAATTTGCGGCGAAGAACTCATAACGAGAATATTGTATTCATTAAATTTGCCTTTCGGCATTTTGTAATCGATTCGGTAGCCATTGAATGCATCCGCATTGCGGAACAATTGAATTCCTTTTGGTTGAAACCAACAATAAAATGAAAATGGAAATCAAATTTTCCACCATTAAAATTCGTTAGATTTTGTTACCATTCACACACATACACAGATTTGGTTAACCCTTAAAAGGTAACGTTATTTTACATATTAAATTTTGAAGTTAACCCTCGTCGTATCGACGAAGTCCTTTTTATTTTCGATCTCTTGTAAGAAAAATGTGATGTGAATTTGCCACACTACTTTTAATAATTCCTTTAACAAAGAAATGTTAAGGTTAGCTCAGATTAACCTTCGCCACGCTAGTTTAGCCACCGATAACCTCAGGGAGGAAAACATAGATATCTGCCTGATTCAAGAACCCTGGGTTTGGCAGTCTAAGATCATTGGCCTCCAGAACAGACACTATGATATTTTTTATGTCGAGTCGGAAGGTAAGCCTAGGGTAGGTATCCTCGTTAGGAATACTATTGCCAACCTAATCGCATCAATCTTCCCCATTATATCAACAGCTCCGGCGGCTGTAGATATCTTCCTGTTGGACTTCTCATAATGGTATAAAAATGGCGCTTGAGTGCCACTTGAGGAATGCCAGACTGGCACTTCAACTATTGCACCTACCTACCTACCTTTAAGGGGGATTCTACTGTAAAAATCAAATTTTCATGGATTTTGTTTTCATACTTGTATTAATTTAATTAGTAAAAAAAGTTTAGGGTTACATAAACACAGGTCTTGAGTGTACAAAAAAATTTTTTAAATTTATTTTCATTTCAAAATGGCAGCTGTACAGCCGCTCCCCCGAAACGCCTTTTGAAATCTGCCCACACTGTCGCGCATTTAAAAAAAATCTGAAATGAAAAAAACCAAATTTTTTTTATTATATATCATTATTTTTAGTTGTTAAGCCTATTACTTGCAAAAAAAAAAAATTTTTTTGTAAAATTTTTGAAGTTTTTTAAAAAATCGACATTTTTTTGTTGTCATTTCGTTATTAAAAAAGGGGTTATAAATAATAAATTTTTTCCCACCATAGCTTTAAAAACTAGTAAATATTGTTAAAAATATACTATCAAAGTTTGAGCTTGATATGTTAATTTTTCACGAAGCTGTGATGTGGGCAATTTTGAAAACGTGGTTTCGAGAAAAACACGCTTAAACAAGCGCATTATCAAGCGCATATGACCGTAAACCGCTCGAGCGCTCAGTTTATACCTGCTTTGCTAAAACTTTTATAACTTGAAAACTATTCAAGATTTCTTTTTAAGATTTTCATGGAACATTCTGGAGTTGTTTCTGAGTATGTTTCAACAAAAAGTAAAAAATCGATTTTTTTTAAGTTTTACAGTAGAGGCCCCCCTTAATAGTAATAAACTTTAAGACGAACGAAAAGAAAGTCCAATGTGACAGTGGGGAGGAAACGTTTTAAAATCTTATTGGCCTTATCTTTTCTTCCACAAAAACTACTATCATATTTAAATTTTATTTAGTTGTTTAGCAGTAATCTGCTTTTTATAGTCTACTAGCAAACCCGGCCCCCTTCGCTGGGCACACTAAAATAGAATAGATATGGTTTAGAACAGAAAATATATGGTTTTCATATTATTTATTTCTTTATTCTTTATTCAAGCGCTTTGGCATAAACAATATTTTTTGTTTTTCTATTTGTTTTTGAGTAAATATAAAATATAAATTGAAAATCAGGAAAAAAGAAGATTGTTTTTAAATTTCAAATCAACGTATATGAATAAACAATCGTCTTTTTTCCTGATCATCCATGAATTTTTCGTTTCAATTTATATGTTTTATTAAGCATTGGAGCACGAACACATAACTTCATTCGGATTTCACATTAAATTCTCAAATTTCGTAAGAAATTATTCACTGTTCCAAAATCCACTCCAAAAAAATTCACAAACAATTTTTACATGTTGCACTTACGTTTTCTCCTTATGGCATCCAAATCAGAAAGAACTATTGACACATTGTAACTCACACTGTCAATTTAACAGTTCAGTTCCGCCCCAAGGGTTAAAAAAGTAAGCGACATTATGGCTGGTTCAAAAGAACGCTGTGCCCTTTGCCAGTGCTCCGAATTACAACCAAACTTTACGAAACCCATTTTCAATACTTACTTAACAATGTGCGTAAGTTTGGTTTAATTCGGTGCAAAGACACGGCGGGTCCACGTTTTGGCATATATTTCGAGACTCTAGTCATCAATAGGTATGAAAATTACCCCATATTAAAGCACTTATCAACAGCTTTCATTTGATATCCATATTGTACAAACACATTCTAGGGTCCACGTTTTGGTCTCTATCTCGAGACCCTAGTCACGGAGCGGATGGAAATACTCGAACTACAGCATTCACCAACAGCTTCCATTTGATACCCATATTGTACATACATATCCGAAGGTTACCCGGGTCCACGTTTTGACCTATATCTCGAGACCCTATCTACCAATAGGTATCCAAACTATACGGAAACCATCTTCAATACCTCCTTAACAATGTGTGTAAGTTTGGTTTAATTCGGTGCAAAGACACGGCGGGTCCACGTTTTGGCATACATTTCCAGACCCTAGTCATCAATAGGTATGAAAATTACCCCGTATTAAAGCACTTATCAACAGCTTCCATTTGATACCCATATTGTACATACACAACCAAAGGTTATCCGGGTCCACGTTTTGGTCTCTATCTCGAGACCCTAGTCACGGAGCGGCATGAAAAATACTCTGAACTAAGGCATTCACCAACAGCTTCCATTTGATACCCATATTGTACATACACATTTGAAAAGGCGTTTCAGAGCGCTTGAAAGTATAAGGCCGGAGCGGCAGCGCTTACCTGGAACGCTGTCCATTTTATGCACCTACCTATTGCATTATAAATGCTCCCTTCTAATGTATACTTCCGATTTATACAGATCGCAGTAGTGAGAAGTTATTAGAAAGATGTGTAGGTGGTTTTGACCAAAACAACAACAAGAGCTACAATCAACTGATTTGAAAAATCTCTCCCAAAATTGTTCCGGCCGGTTCGAAAACTGTGGAAATCGCTGCACACATAGCTGCCGGCCGGCATATTTAATGAAGGAATGACATCACTATTGTATTATATGAAGGAAATAAAGATTACACTTGAGCCCAATGCGCAGCTCGAGTTACTAGAAGCTGCCGAAGCGGCGGAGGGTGTATTATATAGTCCTGGAATAGACAACTCCATGTAAGTAAAAAAACAAAAATGTTTTCCTATGTAAAGTGCTTTTTAAACTTTAAACGCTTTTTTCGCAAAATGGTGCTTTTAAAGTCGGTGACCAACATTACTCGAAAACGGCTAAACCGATTAGTCTCAAATTTTAACAGGAGCTTCTTAAATATTTTTTTTTTGAATACGTGGCATCGGGCGTATGAACCAAAATGTGAAAGCCAATCCAATCATGCTAAGGAACTAAAACTTGACACGAATGCATAAATTAGATATACCGCACTTGTGGTGAAAAGTGGTAGATATTGGGAAAGTGAGTGTCTCACCTCTCATATAAACTGAAATTTCGATCTCGCTTTTCTCGGGAATTTAAAAAACTAAGAGGATAAAATTATATACAGTCACACAAATTTCCAATACCTGTCTTATGGTGAAAAGTGGTGAGTATTGGAAAAAGAGGATGCGGCACCTCCCATACCAGGTGAAACTTTCATATAGCTTTTCTCTGGCACCTCGTATGCTAAGGTCCTGAAATTCCAAAAATTGTTGTGTGTACAAAATAAATTAATCAAAGGAATTAAAAACCTTAAAACAATTCTTATGGATCGCTACAAAGGTTTGAAACAAATGTATATATAAATTTGTATTTATATAAGTATGTATATAATATATTCACATTGTATAGTTCAATCGAAATCGAATAGTACCTACTACTTACAGTGAGAATTGTGACTAATCGAATTTTCGGCCACGGACGATACTAGTAAAAATAAATGCAGTATTTAGAGCGCATATAAATTTAATAATTTCTTCCTCTAAAGGAAAAACAATATATATAGTACTAGTTCCGTAATTATGCGTATCACAATTAAATTTCCTTAAAATCTCCGTTCATATCAAAGAATACATATTTTGTAGTCAAACATTTTGCTAACCTTTCTTGCTTACATACATATGTACATACCCTAGCCAACTTGAATGTTAATCTGCTCTTCTAAACCGACCAGTTGATTTAATTACCTCACTATTCGTAAACAACTATGAGGCATATGATTTCCAAACAATGGGCCCAATCAACCAGTAAACCTTTCCACTCTCACCCTCTACCGTCTCTAGCCGTCCTGAAGGAAAGCTCACAAGTCTACAAACTATTAATTAATTGAAAAACTTACCGGAAGCCATTGAATCGTCACCTTTAACGCCATGTCGATGGCCCTGTCAGCTGAGATGGTATTGAATGGCTTAAATTGTTGTGAAAACTCCTGCATTTATGCTCGAGTATAGCGGCAAAAATGTTGTTGTTCCTCAAATTTGCTTTTGGCCACAAGGCAAACTTTGTATTTTGGCATTTTAAATATGTCCCGTATTATTTACAAAGTTTAAAAGTGTTCATCTGCTGCTATTTTATATTGCTGGTACTTTTTTTTTGCTTTTTTGGTGTACAAAACTTGCGTCCTTATGTACTTAGTCTTTACTTATTACTTACTTAGGTTATTTTGATCAATTGCATCGAAACGTAGTATTTAATTTATATTTGACAATTTAAATTTGTTTTGTTTTTCGTTTATTATATTGTAAGAGGGGTTTTTTTAAAGGTATGGAATTTTTTCTTTCTGTCAAAGTAAACACAAAATATACCATTTGAACAAAAAGTTCCCGATATACCTATATTCAGAAAATTCAAAATAAAAGTTTATTCTCCAAATGTGATATTATCGCCTTCTCCAATAACTGCAAAGCACTTATACCAGTGTTTGAGCCAGCTCTCGAAACATTTCTGGAGCTTTATTTTCGGTATAGCAGTCTTCGATTTTTCCATTACTTCCTTTCGGCTGTCAAAATGGATTTTTGCACCGTAGTGGCTTTTAACCCGACCAAACAGAAAAAATCGGAGAGTACCATATCAAGGAATTCGATGCCTGTTAGGTTGCATTCGTTTCATTCTTGGTCAAAAATTCACCGATAGCGGATTATCTTGGTGTAAAATCCACCAATTGTTTTACCACAAATGCTTTCTTTTTTGGCGAATCCCTTCATATAAACGTCTCTTAACACCCACCCTCTCTTAACACCTTTATTAACTGTTTGAACTTCTGACAAAAATTCGTGGTATACGATACCGTTATTATCCATAAAAACCGTCAGCATTGCTTTCTGTTTTATCTGAAACCGACGTGAGTTTTTTGGTCTTGGTTCCTTCGGAGCTTTCCACTCACTCGCCTGATGTCTGGATTGCGCGTCATACTTATAAACCCACGTTTGGTCTCCAGTAATGATGCGTTTGATGAATGGTGGTTCGGATTCGGGTTTAGAAATCATGTCTTCGGCGATATTCACCCGGTCCCTTTTTGCTTGAAATTCAGGCTCTTTGGGAATCCATTTCTTAAACAAAATTTAATATAAACTCGTTCCAAATCCATTTTTAAAACTGTAAAAAATCGAAAATGCGTGCAGAGATAATTTACGGAAGAGGGCGTATTTTTTACGAATGTAAGGCAATGGCGGTCAAATTTTGGTAGAAATATTACCCATAGATGTGGTTGACTTAGAGTGTCACCTGGCGGTTGTTCTGGGAACTTTTTGATCAACGTAGAAAAATATTTTAAAAAGCAATATATTGGATGGAAGCGCATGAAATATTCTATTTAAGAAGATACAGCTCATATTACTTACAATATTTTTTCAAGTGTTATGTTTCGCTGTTAAAAACATTGTTTTTAAAAACTTCACATTGACTTCTCAAGAACCGTGAACGAACACTCGTGGGTCATAAGACTTTATGAAAGAAATGTTTTTGATTTCATTCTATTTTAAAGTTATCAGCCGACGAATTCATACGTCATTTCTTTGGTACATTTTCGGGAGTTAAATGCAAACTGACTGGGATTTTCTCCCTACAGATGCAGCGATTTGTTTGCACATCTTATTTGTTATCCCCAAACTATCCCAAAATACGCAGGTAGTTTGAAATATTGACACTTTATGGGTGCTCTAATGTGTCGGCCGCCGTAGCCGAATGGTTGGTGCGTGATTACCCTTCGGAATTCACAGAGAGAACGTAGGTTCGAATCTCTGTGAAACACCAAAATGAAGAAAAAGTGTTTTCTAATAGCGGTCGCCCCTCGGCAGGCAATGGCAAACCACCGATTGTATTTCTGCCATGAAAAGGCTCCTCATAAAAATATCTGCCGTTCGGAGTCGGCTTGAAACTGTAGGTGCCTCCATTTGTGGAACAACATCAAGACGCACACCACAAATAGGAGGAGGAGCTCGGCCAAACACCCAAAAACGGTGTATGCGTCATATATATATATATATATATATTGTGCAAGTTGAAGCATTATTACTATCAATAGTTCAATGATATTAGGAATTTTCGATATCAATTATTTCTACCGAAAGTAATATACCTATATTAATTTTTTTAATCCAATACATACAATTAATTCCCTTTTTACACTAATTTGATTTAACACGAGTTGCAAAGAAAAAAATTCTTTTTATTACACAAATTGTTTTGCTTTAACACGATTTTCAATATTTTACGAATTTTTTCTTGAATCTAATAGAGCAAATAGAGTGAGATTTTTCGACGCATATACGAAGCTTTTAAATTAGTCTCAGAAGAAGCCTCTGAGAATCGGTAGAATATCCTCTCGTCGTTTAAGTGTTTATTGCTTATTTATTTCTATTTAATGAATCAAAATGTGTAAGCACGAAATAAAGTCTTAAGAGCACTCGAAAAAGAATTTCTTAATATTGTTTTCACCCAAGTCTTTTTTTTACACGATTTTTTTATATACGATTTCATGTAAAAAGAGAATTAGTAATTGTATTTCACTTTATATTTTTATTATGTTTTATCATACATGTTTGAGATGAAACTTCTTAGGCGTCTATGGACGAGCGAGAATGGAGAGTAAAATTTCTAGGCCATGCAACGTTTTGGGCATTTTCGTTCCGTGAGAGAGAAAAAAGATATAACGTAGAGGAAAAGGAGAGAGAGACTATACCTTATATATATATATATCTTAGATACACTTTAGGCTATTTTTCCTTGTGGTTGCTAATTTCTAGTGAGAAATAACACTGCCTACTTTTTGGCGCTTGTTTGTTGGTGCAAACTTGTAGGAAATATATTTTTTGTGCCTACTTTTTGGCGTTCTATTTCCTTGTTGCCACGGTTTGTGTTCGGCGTTTACCTACACCGGTGGACCCTTCCCGGTTTTTTGTAAATTTTGTCCATTTGTATTCTCTGCAAATGTTGTGAATTTATTTAGATATATATTCTTTCTCTCTCTCTCTCTCATTTTCTCTCGGGTCCCTGCCTCTTTCTTTGTCTGCCTTGAAAGTTTCACTTCTGTTATGTGTACTACGCTACACGCACTGTTTTTTTATATATAGTTTTCACTCTATATTATGTATAATACATATGTATATATTTTATTTATCTACATATATAATTCTTTTTAATTTAATTTATTTCATTTTTTCTTCTTTTCTTCTCTGCTTACTTAGCTTAACAATTTTTTCCTACTTTAATATATTTTTCCTCTATTTTATCTCGCTATTTTAGTGGCAACTCTGCATTTGCGATTTTCACCAACGAATTTGTGGCACAACAAACGAAGCTACTCGTTGGAAGACTGATTGAAAGAACTTTTAAATAATTTTGTTTTGAAGAGCAAGCGGTGTTTGAGAATCAACGAAGTGACAGAAAAGCTTAGTGGTTTATTGAATACATGATTCAATTATAGAATCATGTATTGAATATATATTTTTTTATTTCAAGCATTTTGCCTTGTAAAGAATTTGATCAATTTCTAAAACAATACAGCGTAAATTGCATGTGATAAAAGCCAAGAAAAAATGTCAGCTTGCCAGTTTATATGTGTGTATTTATGTAGGTAGCTATGTGCATAAATTTTCTAATAAGAGCATTGCATCAAATTTGCAAAACCAAACACAACCGTAAACACCTGTCTACATAAAATTTAGTTGCTCGTAAAAGCGATAGGAAGCTCAATTTACAAAGTGTTAGTTGTTTTAGGTAAATAATGAAATGTATGCGCGCATTGGAAAATGCATTTGTTAGAAAGAAGAAATATGGAAAAAAATGTTAGCAGAGGTCAGTAATAACATAAGGTGGATTAAGTTAAATAAAATAATAAATATGATCATTTATTTTAGATAAAAATATTCAATGAAATTGAACTTTAAAGCCACGTTTTAGTGAAAATTTAACTGTGTAATTTAAACTCATCAAATCAGGTTAATGTTTTGAATTTTTTACGGTGGCTTCCGCTTGAGCCCAATATCGACGGCGTATAGCGATTTGAAAGGTATAAAAAATTGGCTCAACTTTCCATTACTACCACGATATATGTGGATGGGGGGCGGTGGGGGAGGGGATATTTCACCACCCACCACGCCAAATAGAAAGAGCAAGGTCACACCATTATAACGATGAAGTCCCAGCCTCCTAGGGCCTCAATAGAACCCCCAGGAAAAGCTTAAAATTTAGTTTTAAACAAACGTATTTGCATCTTGTACTGAAAAATTGTTGAAGAGAAATATAATACATAAAGCAATTGTAAGCCCAGCAAGCATTTAACTTAGGTTTATAACTCTTATTATTTATGAAAATGTTGTATTATGGCGAATTTTTTTTTTTATTTGTTGTATTTGTATTTTTGTATTAATTTTTCTAACATGTATGTATGGGGTTGGTGTCGAAATTCTGTATGTACAAAATTCTAAAAGCAAAATTATGCTTTTTAAAATTCTGCTTTTTAAAATCCTGTTTTTTTTAATTCTGCTTTTTTAAAATTCTACTTTCTAAAATTCTGTATTAAAATATAATGTTAACAATGTTAAAGAGGGATTGTAATTATTTAATTTATTATTATTATTATTATTCGAGATATTAAATAAAAAATTATAATAATAATAATAATTTTTTCTTCAGTTTCGATAGAATCCACAGTATTTTTGCGTACAATTTCTTTTCGGTGGGCGGCCTTCGGCCGCGCTTCAAAAAATAACCCTCATCAGTCCAACTCCGGCTACGCAATCCACAGTATTTTTGCGTAGAACTCTTCTAAAAATAACGAACAGCTGCGAAGAATTATTAAGAAAAGAAATGAATTAAGTCCCACTACATATTTAAAAAGAATTCCAAAAAATATTGTAATTGGCTAAACTAAAATATTGCTATCGCTTAAACACATACATATGTATATTTATGGAATAAATGTTTATTTTGTTACTTCTTGTATGACGAAAATCACAAAACTTGAATAAAGCAGAATTTTTCGCATTAAACATGCAGAATTTTGAAAAAGCAGAATTTTAAAAAAGCAGAATTTTAAAAAGCAAAATTTTTTTGCAATTTACAGAATTTTGTCACCCAGAATTTTGTAATACAGTATAATTTTATAAATACTGAAAATTTTGAACAAAAAAACGCGCGAAATGTACATATACATACATACATATATGTTACAACAAAAAAAACTATTTTCTAGAAAAGTGAGAATTTGGACTTTTTATGAAAATATTATTTTATCGCGGTATTTTCGTCCAAATTTTCACTATTTTTGAAAATAATCATTTATCGAAGGCAAAGGTTAATTTAACTCTTTTAAAACCTACAAAAATGCTATCGAACCTCTTTCTTGGTTAACTGGGTTTTTTCGGTTTCGCTTTATTCTTTTCTCATTATCGTTCCTTTGACAGTTCGTCCCGCACATTTATTTTGCACGGTATTACAAACGTTTAGAAGCACCCTTGTAATAATAGAATTTCAATAAAATTAGTAGTATTATATTATTGAGTAAAAATAGCTTTAAATCAAATCTTGAATTAATAAGGAGTCTTTATAGGTAAGTGAATATTGTTAATTTTCGGTGTTCGTATTTAAGTAAAATAAGCTTCTGTAACAGGGCACATTTTTAAGCTTCTGCAAAAAGAAGTATTTGTAACGATAAATATTGCTATTAATTCTTAATGGCAATGTATAAAAAGTACTATAAATCAAAAGGCTGATATAGTGACTACATTTGTGTGTTATAATTTTTAAATTTTATCCACGCACTTAGATATTATAAGAAAATGTATCGTGGTAGCAATGGAAAGCCAACCCAAAAAATGAATCAAATTGTTAAATATTTTACTAACAACCAATTGTTCAGTGCTGCGTGTCAGCGCTATACTGTTTGCTAAGTGAAAATTATGATAAACTAGGATTTTTACATTACAATATAAAATTATGAAAATAAAATACGTATAAATCATTATTAATTGTTATTAATCAATTAAATTATAATATTTTATTTATTAAAAAGTCAATAGAATTAAATTATACATTTTAATACATAAAATTAAATTATACAATTTAATACATACAATTTTTAGTTATTTAATACTTATAGTTTTTTTTTATGATCTTAAATTGTATAATGGTTGTTTTGTTTTATTATTATAAAAAAAAACTATAAGTATTCAATATTTAAAAACAATTTGAGTAATAGAAAAAGAAGTATGTATATTATAAGCTGAAATTAATATAATTGATAGTTATGTAACTTTTTTGCCTTTTTTTATTAATAAAAAAGCCTACATTTTTAAAAAGTCTTTGCTTATTTTTTGCTTGGGCGTCTACAGTTTTTCGGTTTAGTTTCGGCTTGGAGATTGGCCAAAGTTCGGCTCGGTTCAATTCAGTTCAGCCTTCAAAATCGATGACCGGTCGTTCTGTACTAACGACCATTTGAAGGTGTTTATAACCTTCGAGTCATCTAGCGCAAATTAATAGCCCCAAAAACAAACTCAAATATATCATAATTTGACAAACTACTTCTTTTTCTTGATTGGTGCGATAACCGCTTACGCGAGTTAGTTGGTTGAGTTTAACAAAGTGCGCCAGTCGTTTCTTTCTCGTGCTAACCGGCGTCAGTTGAAAACACCAAGCACAGCCAAGTCCTTCTCCACCTGATCTTTCCAAACAGCTGGTACTGCACCGCATACTTTCAGATCAACCAACAAAGCCGCTGAATCTTTATTCAGTGATACTTGAGACCCTGCTTATTCCACTCTACACGAAACAACTGACCCCAGCCTCCCACCAGCCTACCATCCGAAGAGTGCACAGCACTCACCGCCATAAGCCCCACGGGCTTAACCAAAACCGGCCGTGCGAGAGGACTGTCCTAGTAGCATTGGACCGGTGGAATGCTTTGATACAGTCAGCTACTCCACGCTACTAAATGATATTCAACAGTATACCCTCCCGCCAGGACTGAAGTAATGAAAAGATCCGAAAAGATAAATCCACAACTCTCCGTATCATCGGCAATCATCTGTTATTATTCCAGACCACAGCTCAAAACAAAGGAGGATAAAGCAAGGTGTGCTACAAAGTAGCGTCCCTTCACCCTTGCTTCCCAACTTGTATATCTTTCAGCTCCTGCAACCACTAGAAGGAGTTTCACTGGTCTCCTATGCTGACGATTGATCGATATGGCTTCCGGCAATGACATTGATGACTGGTGTTCCAAAGTGGCGTTTATCACGTTCAGCCTTTCCCGCTTTTCCCTTGCGAGAAATCTTCAGCTTTCCCCAACAAAATCCACGGCGATCCTCCTTACCACATGGACGAAGGAAGTCAATGTGCAGTTAAAGGGAAAAGTCGATGACACACTAATACCGATAGTTAACAGCCCCAAAATTTTGGGTGTCACCTTCGACAGTTTGCTCACCTTCTCGACGCATACAAGTAATCTGTTAGATGAGTTAGACGAAGACGATTGGTGACTAAATCGCACTGGCAAGGCCTAGTGAACGGCTACAACAACAACAACAGTTATCTGCAGTTCGAAACGAGCATAAAAATGTAAGGCCCACATGGATACGCACACCAGCAATTGGTGGAGAAGTTTTTGAAATTAAATGCCCAATATGAAAATTTACTGCATATATATTTGATATGCAACTAATATGCACAGATTGAAATTTAAAATATTGCCAGAGTAACGGAATTTCTCTATTGCAAATTTCATTTGAGTTATTTGTGTGGTGTTCTTTTTCTTAAGGGAATAATATTTCACTGCCACGGACGCGGAAATGAAATCAGACGCTGCTCAGAGCACAGGCATTTGCATTAATAATAAATGAACGAGTGATGCATATAAATATACCAGTTGACAAGACGTCATACCACATATATCTACATACATACGTACGCACATATGTATGTATGTATGTATAAATTTTAAAAGAATGCAAACGAGCTACTAGACGAGCAGACTAAAGAAGTTGTAAAGTTTGAAGAACATGTAAAGATAAAATTCAAAAAAAATAATAATATAAAAAATTGTGTAAGATGATATTATGAAACTAGTGCCATCGAAAGAAGGAAGTAAGCAACAATACGCAAGAGAAATGTAAAAAGTAAACAAGAGTCGTTTCACCAGACTCATTTAATATCACAGAACGCGACACTTTCGCAGCTCGTTGCCGAAGGCAAGTGAACTGTCAAAACATGTTCATATTTCATGCAGCTAAGCGGAAATCCTTTCAGCCGCTCGTTAGCAGTCATCCAATGTAACCAATGTTAATGCCACAGCACCTGCCCAATCGCATTGTCACATTCAGGTATTAAAAATTCTGTGTCTGGGTGTGTGATACTAATTTCAATTGCAAGCTTAACGGACACATACATACGCACATATAGTACGTACATGTTAATAGGAGCATATGAACATACATTCATACACATACTTACAAGTGCATATCCAATTATGTAAATGTTAAAAGCAAATTTGTTTGCAATAGAAAGGTGAGAATGACATAAAATGCTGAAAATACATTACAGTTATCCTTTTTATGTATTATAAAGGATTTTGTGTGCTTATTGGTTGATCTCTTTATTGTAAAACTAAGACCGCATTCAAGCTTACGATAATTACGGGACTATAACTTATAACTGCGGGCACCATAGTCAGCGACGTTATTGTAGTCCAGGAATGATAGAATACAGGATTGTCAATATTCGACGGACCCATCTGGCAACCCTGTATCTTTTGACAAAGACGTCAGATCGCTTAATGACATACCGCGTTGGAAGCGTCAGTCCACGCCACCCGAGCGCTTCCAAATTGTTGAAATTTACATTCTACAAAAGAAGTCAATTGTGAAAACCCAACGTGCGTATAACGAATTAAATAATGTGAAAAGTGCGTCTTCTAAGAACACCATTAAACGTTTGTACAAAAGGTTTTCGACTTTCTAATCCAAAGAGGCCAAATTGCTCTTGTACGGGCCAGTGTTGAGACGTCGCCAAGGACATCCCAAAATCGCCGTTCTCAGCAGTTGGCCATTGCTCGGACCACTTTACAACGAATTATCCGCATTGATTTGTATTTATTCCCGTATAAGATTCAATTGACGCAAACATTGTTGCCTGCGGACAAGCCTCGTCGATTGGAATGGGCCCAAAAAACACATGGGTCCGTCGAATATGGGCAACCCGTTACAAGATTGCGCCTTCCGAATTCGCCGTGTCGTAAGAGCCCATGAATAAACAAGCAACAGGAAGGGGAATTACTTGTTTGCGAAGAAGAAGAGTAGTCAAAAGCAATGAAAACAACCAAACACAAGAAATTATACACACACACTTATACTTTCCTGCCACGGCGTCTTCCGCATAAAAACGCAATCAAACTACATTTGGAGGTGATTTCACAATTTATCACTTCGGCACTTCGTTTTCATTAGTTTGATTAGTTTAAATCTCACAAACCACAATACTACCAAGCCACTCATTGAATTTTCACAAGCATGTAATTTTTCCTACTTTTGTTTATTTTGTATTGCGAAGGGAGCTGACGTCAGACTTAAACGTAAACGTTTTTAAGGGGTTAGAATTTTCAAAAAATCGAAATTTTTTTTTGTCTTAATGTGCATATATTTAAGAATACACACAGAACATTTAATATCGTTCCAGTGAATATTTTCGAAATTACACGCAATTTACAATTTAAAAAGGAGTTTCAGAGTGCTTGTAAGGAGCTTTTCAAACCTTAAGCGCGTTTTTCTCAAAGTGATGTTTTCAAAGTCGGTGACCAACATTGCTCGAAAATGGCTAAACCGATTAGTCTCAAATTTTAACACGACCTTCTTAAATGTATTTTTTAGTAATTAATCGAAGATTTTTTCTCACCGATAAATATTTTTTTTATAAACAATTTAAGACAACAATTTGTTTGTAAAAGAAGTAAACTAAAAAGCCTAAAAAATGTATTTATTATTATTATATAACGTTTTTCATTTTTTATCGTAAAAAACACTTCCTGAAAATACCCTAAATTTTTGAGCTCTAGACCATCGCGACCCGTTAGGTGCCGTGCTTCATTGCGCAGAAGTATAAAACTCATAATTTTAAGCGACAAACATTTTCTAGTATCGCAGCTGTTTCAAGAAGACACCTGCATTTAGCCCACCCGGTATGTGTGCGTGAATGAGTTCACATGTATTTTGCATCAATATTCATAACTTTCTTTGAAGTGATTTTGAACTAATAACCAGCACACAAATTCACGCGGAGGTAAGCTTGAAGTGCCATCAATTGCAACGACCTTTGCTTGAATGGACCTCCGAAATTTCCCTAAAGGTTCATTCCATTCCACCACTAACGTAGCGGTTACTACAGCAAACGGTGTTCGTTGGTTGAGAGCATTGCTGCTTCATTGCAGAGCTAATGAAATTATTTTACAGCCTTATGTAATATTCCAAATGCTCGAAAATGTATTCTTCTTCTTCTTCTTCACAAACCGTGTAGATGGAATAGTGCATTGCGCATGAGAGACTTGTCATTTAAATTAAAACAAAAAAAAAAACTGTTATAAAAAGACCACCAAATTGCCAATAAGAAAAAATTGTCAGGGATGCAAATGTGGTTCTCATGTACATACATATTTATATATGCCGTCGCATTATAGTGGTTGAACAACGAGAAGTTATCAGTTAGCAATCCAAAAAATTTTCTGCTGCCGTATGTTTAGTGAGAGCGTATAGGTCAGAATGTTTTAAACTGTAGTAGTGGCCAATCAGCCATACCAGTGCTTCCCTTCTAAAGGAAAAATATAATATATAACAGAAACTTTAGATGACTTTATTTATTATTTAATGAGGTGCTTAAAATTTGTGAAAAATCGATTTTAGATTTTCTTATAGTATAAGAGTTTTTACTAAGAGCGCACGAACAAACAGTTTTAGTTATATTGCCACATTGATTTTTTCGTATGCATAATATGACGACGTGTTTGGAGCATAATTTCGAAAAACGGCCGCTGCAAAATAAAAAACTTGGGGTCAATACAATTGCCTGGTCCAAATCCACATCAAACAATGACTTATTCGGAGCGTAGAGATACCGGAAGAATCTCCCACGGATTTTCGTCGCTCTAAGTCCGGCAATTTTATTCGTTTACAGGTATGTAGCCACTTAACCTCTTCACTCAACATGTGCGGCGGGTGCCGCACTGATTGTGGCAATAAATTGTAGCAACGCGTTATTGAGTCATATAGGATTTCTCAGTTAAATGCTAAAACTAAAAAAGTATTCCCGCCAAATTTCACATCTGTAACGCGCCCATTGAAAAACCGTTTATAATATTCGTCTTCGATAACAGAAAAATTTGTGGTAGGTATTCCGCTGTAGCCGAATGGGTTGGTGCTTGACTACCATTCAGGAGTGCATAGGTTCGAACCTCCGTGCATGAACATCATATAATACTAATGTTTTTCTAAAAGCGGTCGCCCCTCGGCAGGCAGTGGCAAACCTTCTAGTATATTTCTGTCATGAAAAAGCTCCTCATAAAAACCATTTGCCATTCGGAGTCGGCTTAAAAGGTCCCACCATTTGCGGAACAACATCAAGACGCACACAACAAATAGGGGGAGGAGCTCAGCCAAATTCCTAACAGAACTGTACGCGCCAATTATTTCTTTTCATTTTTTATTCCTAATTTTTCATGTTCGATAATACAAAAAATTGCCCACCATTCAAATTTTTTGTAAGCAAAAAAAAAATACTTTTTGGTGGAGTCTGGTCGCATTTGCAGTTTATAGAGAAAACGATAAAATGGAAAATTTATCAAAGAAAAATGTGAGTATATAAAGTATATTTGTGGTATTTTTTAGGCATTACATACATTTTTAAACAAACTCAACTAAAATGTCTTCTTCTACCAATTTTTGCAAGTGATGGCAAATTTTCCATTCGTTAACTTTTTTTCTCTTTGGGAGAGAATTTTCTTGACGCTCTTGATTTGGATTGATGATAGCTAATTTCATTGTCGAACAGAAGTAATCTTTCGAAAATATTCGCTGTTATTTCAAGTCAATTGAATAAATATTTTACAATATATTCGTCAAGTAGTGACGTCGGAGCCTCGATAGTCAACACGAAAGCTTTTAATGCATTTTTCACGAAAATGCGAAGTCAAAAATCACTCGAAAAATCGAAATCAGTACCCACTGTAATTCTGGAACCACACAATAGATTTTAAGACAGTTGAAAACATAAAAATTATTCCTGGTTCGAAAGATTTTTGTTTTTGTTGAAAACTTCAATAAATTATGGCAGGCCTCATACAATCCATTTTGCATCCAGAGAAGGCTGGAAAAATGGTGTAATAAATAATGAAAACGGGGTCAGTACCTATATATATTGATGGTCAAAACTCACTGATCAAGTGAGAGGTGGTGTATATTCCGAAACTATAAGCACCAATACCTATATTCTTTTACTCGCCTGATCATTGCAGCGTATTCCAAACATAAATCTAGGCAACCTCAGAAAGCCTTTTAGTGCTGAATAAAAGCGTAGGCACAGTTCAGAAATCTTCTTTTATTCCCATAGCTGTCTGGCTCTGAAATCGCTCCTATCATGTAAACACTCGTCCCAGACAGTAAAATAACCTTCTAAATTATTAAAAATACTTGCACAGTAGTTTTTTTTCATTAATATTCTTTAGGTGTCAGTAACATTAAGGGTTAGGTAAGGTAAGGTAAAAGGCAGAAGAGTTAGCTAGTTTTGGCTCCTCGCTCCAAATTAGTCAGGGCAAGGTCGACATCTACTTAAATGAAATAGGAAGGGTCTAAAAATCGTAGTAGGTGTCCTATCTGGACACTTTCTAATAGAAAGATATGTCAGTAGCTTAGGGGCAACATCCAATGACTATTGTAGAAAAAAAAAGGTTGAAAGGCACATCTGTGCGTGTCGACAGCAAATATGCGCTCATGGCCTTAGACAGCCCTTCAACCACTTCAGGGTAGTTGGCGCCTGTAAATCCAGGCTGAACTATGTCGGTAGACATAATATCCTGATGTTAACATGGGTCGCGGGGCACGTGGGCATTGCGGCTAACGAGGCCTCTGACTCTTTGGGCGAAAGAAGTTGGCCTCAGAGCCCATCCTGGCTAAAGAGTCAGTGGTCTCGTTATCAGCGATACGCACGTGTGCAGCGACCCATGTTAGCATCAGGATATTGGCCCAAAAAAGTTGGCTCAGAGCCCGTTCTGCCACTCCTTTCCGCAGCCATCAAAGCCACGGTTAACAGACGTATTACTTCAACCCACAGGCGAGCTTGGCAGGCTGAGAGAGGCTGCAGATGGACAAAACTGATGTTACATCTCACGTTCGGCCGACTGTCGTAGTTCCTCCTGCCATTAAGCAGAAGGGACTGTCAGTAGCTGGTTGGACTGATAACGGGCCACTTTCTATGAGCGAAGCACATATAAAAGGTAATCAGGCATGTGGAGGGGAGGGTGAGACAGCGGATCACTCTCTGTGCGTCTGCCCGTCCTTCGCCACACAATGGTTTAGAGAGGACCAAGTAGAGTAAGGATAGGATAGTTGCGGTACAAGGGTCCTCTAACTGACTTAGGTACGTCGAACGACAGCCACTTCACTTGACCTAATATAATACTCATTTATGTCGTGTCCTAACCTCTGAAACAGAAGTCTTAAGGCTACAATATTGTTATTTTTATTTATTAGAAAATATGGCATGGCATATAGCATATAAAATCAGTGAAAAGTCTGCGCAGGCTTGCCTCAGTACAATTTCTCAAGGAAAGGCTGAATTTTTGAATAATCGAATGTCGTTTCTTTCTCTAAATTGATTTGTGGCCTGTATTTGGACTCGATTACCGCGTACAAGCACGGCATATAAAGGGGTAAAAAAATCGTGAAAATTGTAGAAGGTTGACTGGATATACTTGGTATGCATGCACATTGAAAAAGTCCTCTTTGCAAATACTCCGCCTCCACTAAAGCGAACAAATGAAGAAATCATAAATTTCGTGAATTAGGAAAGCAGACAAATATGCAGACGCATAAATAACTGAATGATGTGACAAATTCGCGGTTGCACCCACTTCTTCACGCACAGCGATGGAGAATAAAGTCAGAAAATAAATTCTGAAGCATTCTCGCATTGGCGAAAGGGTGCGAAGTGCACAAGTAGTTGTGTGTATAAACATACATATATGTATACATACGTGTGCACTATTATCTCAGTTCATATAACATACCTATATGTAGTTACTTGTACATGAATGTTAGGGCAGCTAATACAACTTTTAGTTCATTTCCATTAGTTCATAATCCGCCTCAATTTGGAAGCGCGTATGTACATGAATATATGCAAGAAACTATGTACGCATGTATGTATGTATGTATGTTAGGAATTAATGGCTATTGCACATGCAACAATTTTTGCTAATATAATAAATTTATGTCACTTAACGCACCTAATTTATTACGATTGGGGGCTTACATTCGCCTGCTTCAGTGAATATGCTTGAGCAGCATTTTTTTAAATACATACGTACATAACTACTCGGGATTTGAGATGGTAGAAGAGAGTCAACCGGAAACGTTTATTGAAAACATAGTTGGAATTTTGTATAGGTCACATTTCCCATCGCTTTCCAAAGCTCTAGAATAAAAAGCATTTACCACAATTCCCTCTTTCTCAACTGCACGAAACCAGTCGCACTAGAAGGAGAGTACCAAAGCTTCTCGCAGGCATAATTAGATAAAAACCCATAAAGTATGTGCAGCCATTGCATATTGTGAAACAAGCTTGTGGCAGCAGCGGCAGCGGCATAATGCCATTTGCATTTTCCAATTAATCAATCAGAGCTGAACTGCTGATAGCTCTAAAGCTAACAAACTCAATTACTCAGCGTATAACATCTGCATCGCTAACAAACATACAAATATCTGTGCGCATCAGTACGAGTACTTATGTACGTTTGACATACTAAAATTTTTTGTTTGTTTTCACTTCCGAATATATTACAGTCGACTCCCTCTAAATGCAGTTTTTTTATTGATAAGAATTTTTACCCTTTTCCAATTAATTCAGGCTTCGTTGTTCGAAAGAAATCGAATAAGTAAAGGAGAAAATAACATCATCATCATCATAATCATCGTGCATGACACTATCTTCCTCCATCATTTCTCCATGCATTTCGATCCGTACTACCGTAGTGCTAGATCGTCCTCAACGTTGTCTTACCATCTCCATTATCAACAAAAAAATATAAATACATATATACTTGCCCCAACCACTATTAATTCGTAGCCCTACAATTTCTTCTCATCTATTAGACTTTCATTTAAACAAAAAACAATTTTACATCAATAAGCTAATCGTTAATTGATCGGTGCGAAGTCCGGAAAATACGGCGGATGCTGAAGGACCTCCCATTCGAGCTGTTGGCTGTTGGAGTGCGACTTTAACGAGTTGTGCAACATGAGCCCTGACGTTGTCGTGAAGGCGTATGGTTTGGCCATGTCTAAAAGGTCTATTCAGTCGAATAGCCTCATTAACGCGATGTAGCTGGGCCATGTAGAGCTCCTTGTTGACCATGGCATTATATTCGAGCATTTCCCAGTGCACCATGCCCTCCACCCAGTCCCACCAAACACATATCATGATCTTCTTTGGATGAAGAACCGGCTTTGGCGTATCTCCTGAAGCCACCCACTCCTACCTTTGCCTAATATTGATGTATAGGGACTATTTCTCATATCCCGTAACGATGCGGTACAAAAAGCGCTATTTATGACCGCGTATTGCTCGATGGTGGGCGAGATATGCTGCGAAGCAATTTGAAGGCGACTTTCTTTGTTTTTTTCGTTGAGCTCGTGAGGCACCCAGGCTCCCAATTTTTCGATAAATCCCATTGAATGAAGGTGATTGCGAATCGTTTTATGATCGCAACTCATTTTTTCCGCCAATTCACGACTGATTTGGCGGCCGACCGTTCTCCTTCAAAAGTGATTTGAGACGTTCTTCGTCGAATTCAGAAGGCCTTCCACTGTGGGACTTGTCATCGACGTCAAAGTCACCACTTTGAACTTTGAAAACCATTTCCGTGCTGTAAACTCGCCTATGAAAACTTCTCCACACACTTCGCAAATGACCCGGGTTGCCTCGGCAGCTTTTTGACCTCAATGAAAAGCAAAGAGGTGCAACTGTTTTTAGAAGAGATAGCAATAGAAATAAATTGTATACATTGTTTATAATATCAAAAATCACATGACCCAAAGTACAATGAAAGAAATCTGCTCCACGGTCTGCATCATTTCTCCTTGAAATGTTGATGGATCTGTAAAAAGACCGCGTTTATATAGACCGCTTCAATTCGTAACTTCTGGAGGAGTGAGGAAAGGAGAGAGGCACTCGGACTCTGTGTTCTCGTTCTTCTCTATGTTGAAAATTCTCGACGAACGAGGAAACTGGAATGTTTTCAAAATTTAAAAGGTGTAATAAAAGGAATTAAGTGAATCCATGACATGAAAGATTCGATGATATTTGGTTGCAAATCTAATTAAAGAAGTTAGGATATAAACTACAAAATCATGCTGAATATCTGGCTATTTACGAGGTATAGTGTAGAAAAATCAGCATATGAGTACCAGAAGTAAAGTGTGTATCCACAAAAAATGCTTCAGCCCATTATGACGTATGGGGTGGAAACGTGAGCAGATACGCTTACAACCCAGGGTATTATGAACGCGGCAGAAATGCAGACTTTACGATATATAGCGGGCTACTTCAGCCGTGACCAGGGTTGCCACTAAAAAAAAAAATTTCCGACCAAATTACAAACCAAATCGGACCAAATCCGAGGAAAAATGCCCAACATTTTTTTTGTCAAGAATCAACTTGAAATGAATTCATTTGCTTATTATTGATATGTTGTTATATGTTTTTAACATATACATGAAGGTACATAAGTATTTATACATAGATACATACATATACATATGAGATCAATGCATTATAGTCTTGTAAAAAATCACATTACTTTAAAACTAACACTTAAATGTACGTTTATACATGTAAGAAATTGCAGCTGTTCAAAACAACCGCTAAAATAAATAAATATTACAAAAAAAAATCTCTTTTTACTGACCACACATAGTGGGGACTTTTCACATTGACGAGCTCTTTACATAGCATGATGCTATTAATACTACTTATTTCTAGTCGGTTACGTAGTTTCGTTTTAATTAGAGAAAGCGTTGAAAATTTTCTTTCAGCCGCGGCAGAGCTGTGTGGAAGTGAAAGTAAATTAAAAATGAAATCGGATAATTCGGCAAAGCTTCTTTGATTGATACCATTTTTCAATAAGCTCACCTTCGACCAAAATGTGTCTATATCCATATCAGCAGAAAGATTTACATCACTCAACCTTAACAAATTCCACTGACTTGTAATTTGGTCAGGGTCGCAATCCACTAACTCACTGAATGTAAGTATCAACGGGAGTATTTGCAAATCTTCCTGCGATAAGACTTTAGCCGGTGTAATTATTTGTAACATTTTAATATCTTCACGATTGAAATCAAACCGATTGTTAATTTGGTTTAAGAGCTCGACATAGAAAGAAAGTATATTTCTCTTTACTTCAATTATATCATCTTCACTTAAGTGTTTTGTCATAAATATCTCCGCTTTAGTTCCTACGAAAATATCACGCAATGGCTTTTGATTGCTTTCACTTCTAAAGTCAATATTTGTTTCCTTAATGCAAACATCGTGTTTAACAAAATTATTTATAATTAAAAGATAAATAGATTTCATATTGGAATATAAGTATGGCAGTCGGGAACTCTCCGATTGAAAATCTTTGTTGAGGTTATTAATTATAGGTAATATGTATGTTAAAAACAAAAAATAACACTTGGTGTTTGCGCACATTTCTTCTGCTAATTGCGCAGGGCGAATGCCATTCACTTCGTAAAAGCAAGAAATAAAATATAACTTTAAGCTGTCCCACTGTTCAATAAGCCGTGCAACTACACCCTCCAACGACAGCCATCGAGTCTGTGAGACTCCCAATATTTTGTGAGGCTCAACTGAACAATATTCTTGAAATTCCTTCAAATCATTGATCCTTTTGGAGCTATGCGAAAAATAATTATAAATGTTACGGCACAGAAAATCAATGCTTTTCGGCAGATGTCTGCTGGCATAACTTGTGCATAAATGAAGTGAATGGCAAGTGCATTTCATAAAAAAAAAATTTGTTTCTTTGTTAAGCAATGCTTTAACACCTCCTGCATCACCTGCCATAACATTTGCACCGTCTGTTGCCAAGCCGATAATATTCTTAAGTGGTATATTATTGGTATTGAAAAATTGTTTTATGAGCTGAAAAATAGAAACTGCGTCTGACTTGGTAACTTCTAACAAAGCAAGAAACCTATCCTGTACCACTCGTGCACTGTCAACAAACCTTGCTACCAAAACTAAGCTTTTCGTGGTACTAATATCTGTTGTTTCATCAGCGATAAGAGAAAACTTCGTATTTCGTAGCGTTTCAAATACTCGATCATTGGCCTTCTTTCCAATAATCTCGGCGATCTGCGTTGACTTTGTCCTACCACATTTAATCAGCTTGGCGATACTAGAATCTGGACAGCACTCCACCAACAACGCTGGCAAATATTCCATTATCAAAAATGGCAGATTATGGGTTATGCAAAACATCACAAGTGCGAATTCGGCATTTCTTACTGTTATATGTTGTTTTTCTTGTTCAGGATCATAAAACATTTCAAGCGTATGTTGCTTTTTGCGCGATTCGCAGTTTCGGATATGTGTCGCAGTTTTCTCATGAACTTTCAGGTGAGCGTTGTGGTTATCTATAGCTTTCTCACAAGCAACACAAAAAGCAGATCCATCCTTGTTTTGTAGCCAATCGAATGATTGTAGCCATTCGGCTCTAAACTTGCGTTTGTAATTTTCATTTTGATTCACGTCAACGCTGTGAAAAATAATATGAAAAACACAATTAAAATATGTCAATGTCCTGTGCCATGTATGTTTTAATAAAACTACCTGCCCGATGGCTGCTCTACCGTGGTTGACTTCGGTTTTTTGATTAAGAACCTGAAACGAAATTAAATAGTTTTTTTGGTATTTGTATCATATCATTTAATTATAAAATTACTTACTTTTCCATTTTGATAAATTCACCTGCGCCTGCTGTTTGTCAATTTGTAGGGATGTGTATAGTTAAAAGTTAAAGGTAACGTACGATTATTGTATGTCGATTTATCGAACAATCTGAATTATAGCGAAGTTATATAAGGTGAGTGCAAGACACCACTTCTTCACGTCTTTTGTCAGTGTTTATGTGAACATTAAGTTCGAGCTGTGTTTCATTAACATTAAAAAAACTTTACACTGAACAGATGTAGCAATTTGTAGCTACTAAACAAATTGTGCCCGCTTACAAAACGGACCAAAATTTTAATTAGATGCCCATCGGCCCAAAATAAATTTTTTGGACCAGATTTGGTCCGAAATGCCCAATTTCGGCAACCCTGGCCTTGACCACCAGCGGAACGACGATATAAGTGGCATATCTGAAATTGAGAATGTAATCAAAACGCCAGAAAGAAAGGAAAACCTCCTAATAGATAGCATGAGCATCGGGCACAAGATCCGAATGATAATATTGGTTATATTATCAAACTTTGAAAGCACTGAATTGCTTTGTTTAGTGAATAAATTTTAATTTTTTGTTTTGATGAGATATATCAAATCTTAATAATAATAATAATTTTGTATCAATAGTGTACTCAACCTCGACCTGAAAGATCTTTTGTATCCTGCTACATGTTTTAGAAGTAGTTAATACTAGTCTTGGTGACTGGCACTACTACCTTAAATGTGTTACATCAGGTTCTAGTTAGCCTAGATGTTCCCTGCCTCAGGCTGGGAATTGGTTGAAAGCCAAATTATCCGTTTTGCGTACAAATTTCAGAATATCTACAACAAGAGCATTCTTGATTTCATTCGGATGCATTTGGTCTCGATGAAAGATGCGCAGTCTTGTATAGGGTTATTCAATAGGTGCGCTTCAACTTTTTTCCGATAGGGAGGGCGAACGACGCAATATTTTTTTATTTTTCGCTTGTCATTTGTAAACTTCATTAGTATACATTTAATCATGGAACGCTACATACTTGAGCAACGATTGCAAATCGTGCAAATTTTTTATGAAAATAATCGTTCTGTTGCTGCTACTTTAAGAGCATTACGGCCATTTTACGGTCCATTTAACAAGCCGTCCCGTTTTGGGGGTATGTGAAGTCATTGGTCTACAGTAACAAGCCGGCGACGATTCGATTTGTGAGCTCAGAGCCAATATTGAACGCGAAATCGCTGGAATTGCGGCCGATTTATGCAAAATAGTGGTCGAAAATTGGGTTCAACGATTGAACTTCGTAAAACGTGCACGCGGTGGTCATGCAAAAGAAATCGAATTTGATACTTAAATGTATATGTTCGAAATCGATAAAAAAAAAAAAATTAGTTAAAAAAGTCAAACCGTTTGTGTTTTATTCAAAAAAGTTCAAAAGTTGAAGCGCTCTTACTGAAAAACCCATATTTACCAAAGCAATAGGTAAGGTTAGGTTAAATGGCTGTCCTTGCTTGGGGCCCATTTGGACAAATATATACAAATTCGTCCGTTGGGATACCATAAAGGGGAAAGGAAAAGGGAGGGAAGAAGGGCCCTTGGGATAAGGGACTGATGACCATGCCCTTACAACGACGCCGACGGTGGCTAATTTACGTTCGTTATTAGCCGCGTCAAGCTACTGATGAACTTCACCAAATGTAAGATATTTAAACCCATTGTGTCCGCAGATGTAGCGAAAAAGTGAGAGCTCAGATGTCTAAATCTTTGCCAGACGAGAGCAGGGTAGCTGAGAAGAAGGTGCTGAGATGATTCTACCTCGTCCTCCAGACAACTTCTGCAGAGCGGACTTAAGGCAATTCCACGTCTCACCGCATGGACACCTAACGGACAATGTGGATATCCACCAAATTCGAGAGCTGCCTTAGGAGTTCCCGCGAGCGCCCCCGATCTACCCGTGGTCAGAGGCATTTCGGTAACTTTGCACGTGTGCGCACTAGCCCAGCGCCCGCTAAGTTGATGAGAGGCTCATCTTTGCAGGAGCACTCCACAGGTTCTCAAGGGAACCCCAATCCTCGAAAATACCAAGCCAATACAATTGATAGATATTTTATGTGGTTTCATCATCCACCAGACCGAGTCTACACTCTGTCTCATTCCCAATGTGAATTTTTGAGAGATGGTAGTTTAAGTAATACTATAGTGACCTGTCAGAAAGCCAACTATTCTCTTTATGTCTACTTTACGCATATTTTGCAGTTTACATAAAATCTCAATGTTAGATTAAAACAAATAACTTGGATTAACCTGATCATTTCAAAATGTCTCTTCTGCCACATGAATTTGTCATATCCAACTCTACAACAAAAGCGACTTGAAATCACTCTGTAATCTAAAAATATATTCATTGAAATCGACCATTGAAAAGCAACGAAAATTTAGTGTTGAAACTTTAAGACGTTATTTTTGTTCTTATAAATTTATTTATTGAATTAAATTTATAATAACTTTTGAAATTGAATAGTTGTGTTACAGTGCTAGCTACCAGGGTTATTGCCTGTTTTATTTTTAATTCCTCTTCTTTCTTTCACAAAACAGTTGGCATCTCAATTGGCTGACAATTTTCACAAGCTCGCCTCGACTTTCGCCCGTCCAGTTTTATGCCAGCGAGAAACATAAATTACACTTTCCAATTGGCTCACAAAAGCCCGAGAACTAAAACAATAGAATATCGCAAAAAAAACTACACAATAATATCATTGACTTGGAAAACTTACATAAAAAAATATTTTTAATGTATTTTTTAGCTATAATAATGCATTTTATTAAGAAATATCTGAATTTGTACCTAATTTTTAAGACTTTTTAATTTGATTTTATATGAAATTGAATCATTTTTTATACAACCATGTTACATAAAAGTGCGTTTTGGAATCAGGTGATGTCAGCTATGGGCATTTTTTGACGACCAACTGAGAGCGTTTTTGCTTATACATCTGTATAATGACCTCGGGCGAGCAAAGAAACAGACTGATTATGGGAATATAGGCATATGAAGTGACTAATTTCAATGATTTGCATCACAGCACCAAATAACTGTGGTCAAAAAACAGTTTCCAATTAAGCTGAGTTGACTGTACGTGCATACAATCTGCTAGTAACCATCGAGGCTGAATATCTGATGAGCACTGATTGCCACCACGCTCGCATATGCAAATACATACAGACATACATACATAGGTTCATACATACATATGTATCTATACGTCAATGTGGAAAAGTGAAGTCCTTAATCGCGTCGGAATAAATTAATTTTCAAATTACATTTGTTGTTGTGCTACCCACCACATTTTCGTTGCACCAACACATTACATATACGTATGTATGTAGGTATGTATGTTGCACTTATACGAGTATGCAGAGAGATTTACAATATCGGTTTGTTGGGTTCAGCTATTCATGCTATTTAAACTATGCAACCAATTTAATATCTTTGACTGCAAAAGGAATCAATGACTTGATTTTTAGAATTGATAAAATAATTAGTAAGCGTAATACCGTAATATCTGCGTGGCTGGCTGCTAGCCGCATTTAATCTCAATAAATCAATGGTCGCGCTGTTTGGCAAGTAGGAGCAATCAGATATCACATCACGGCTTATTCATATTGAAATAGCGCGCAATACTGGGTAAAGATGTTATGAAGCCAAACAAGATCCATGGACTCAGGATTCAGATGGAAAACCCCTATTGAAACTAAAGGCTAGTACTAACTACACAACCGTGCAATTGCGTGAAATGTTACTAGCAACATTGATGGTCAATTGAAAAGAAACGTTAAATTTAAGAGCACCGCCCCTGAAACAATTGGCAAATTTTGGTTAGAAAAATGTTTTTACAGAAATTATTGTCATGCCTTCGGGGTATTTGAATTAAGGCGCTTCCAATGTCATGTGTCAGGTGTAAAAAAATGTTGCTGCCATCATGTTGCTAGGCGCTTCCTCAGTTTTCGCTCAATTGTGAATGACATTGGGATTTCGAATAGGTGTAAAAAATGTTGTTGGCATCATGTTGCTAGGTGCTTCCTCGAAAACGAACTATTAGCTTTCGCTCAATTTTCAATGACATGTGAATTTTGAATAGGTGTGAAAAAATGTTGTTGGCATCATGTTGCTAAGCGCTTCCTCGCAAACGAACTGTCAGTTTTCGCTCAATTTTCAATGGCATGTGGATTTTGAATAGATGTGAAAAATGTTGCTGGCATCATGTGGCTAGGTGCTTCCTCGCACACGAACTGTCAGTTTTCGCTCAATTTTGAATGACATGTGGATTTCGAATAGGTGTAAAAAATGTTGCTGGCATCATGTGGCCAGGCGCTTCCTTGCAAACGAACTCTCAGTTTTCGCTCAATTTTCAATGACATGTGGATTTTGAATAGATGTAAAAAAATGTTGCTGGCATCATGTTGCTAGTGGCGTTTTTATGGCGTGCCATGAGATACATACGAAATTTAACGCATATTTCACGGCAATGCCATTTGTTAGATTTTGACAGCCATTTCACGGAAACTCAAACTTAGTACTATGCTTAAGCAATCAAGATAAATTAACAGATATATGGATGTACGAGGGTGCATCAATAAGTTCCGGAAACAGTTGGTGTTGTAACCACAAATCCGTTATTTTGCTTTTCAAGGAGCATCTTTCAAAAAAAAAAAAACGTGCCTTAACTAAAATAAATCCATTATTTTTGCTTAAAATTTCTCCGCAAATGGTGGTTGCTCCTGGGCGATGCTACGGCTACTAGCATGCCGGTAAACTTCGATTATTTCTGTGATTTTATCGACATTTTCGACGACGGGCCTGCTTGTATGAGGTGCTTCTTTAACATCAAAAATGTCTGAGCGGAATTGACGAAACCAAAATTGCACATAATTAACTGTTATAATATCGGCACCATAAACACCATTCACAATTTCATTCAATACTTTTCGCAGGCTTGCATTTTCGTCATTATCAAAGAACAAAATGTAATGTAAAACGTAAAAATGTACCGAATTTTCTCTTTATTGACTTTCATTGTTACTCGTAACACCCTGTAATTCACGACTGAATGGAATAAAAAACATCAACGTGGTTATTTTACTATGAAATGTCACCTTGACCACGAGCATAAGCTTTAAATTGTTTGATCGATACTTTACGAGATATCGATTACTTCAACCATCTACCGATAAAATAATGGACTACTTTTTTCCTAAACTAATACAATGTAAGGGGTTTCGTCAGAATCACTTTAAATCATCCACTACGGGTTCACTCAATTTCGGACCAATCGTACAAACAGAAATGGTATGAAATGCACTGGTCCTCAATTAAGGTCGCACACCAGAAATGGTCGCAAACTTGAAGAGCCTAATCAATCACATCGATCAGCTCTTTCTTTTCTTTCACTTTCGCAGGAATATTTCGAAATGAAAAGACTTTCAGCAAGATGGGTAACGCTTTTTCTCACATTTGGCTGTGAAGACAATAGTTTGGCAACTTCAAAAGGGTCTAGCATTATTCACTCGCAATTCGGAAGGCTTTTTTCGCCTTTTTCTAGACGGGAAGGAATCATGAATTCTTCAACATAAACCAAAGACTAATGAACAGTCTAAACCATAGACTTATCTTGATAAATCGAAGTCGAAGAAGGCCAAGGAATATAGATTCTTCCCACAACACTCAATTCTGTGTTTGCAGAATGATCCAGTTCCAAATTCAGCAACATTCCACGAAAGCTTGCAGGTAACACATACCTCTCACAACTACAACAATAAGATCAAGGCGGAGCCATTCACATTGATTACGGGTTTAGAGGTAGTCAGAATTTTCAAAAAATTGTTTTTTTTTAATTTTCTTTAAGTATAATATCTTAAAAATGTTGCGTGAAAATTTGAAGGGAATCCAACAAATACTTTTCGAGCTATTCAACAATTAACAAAGGACGCTCCGGAGCTCTAGTTTTTCTCAAAACTATGTTTTTTTAACTGGTGATCACTGTAACTTAAAAACCGCTTGGTCGACTTCAATAAAATTTATACTGCTTTTGAAAATCATAAAAAACTCGTGTCTGATCCATGGATTTTTTTAAACGATTAATTGTCGGATTTTTTCTCGAAAATCTGAAAAATATTTCCTGAGGATCAGGCACAAGATTATCTATTAATAAAACTAATTTCTCTTGTCCGATTGGTTTTAGATGAATCTCCAAGGACTTCTGGAGAAACGGGATCTACACAAACAGCGATAACTTTTACAATTATTAATTTTTTTTTTAATTTTGCTAAAGTCAAGTCGAAACATGATGTACTAATGCAATGTTTTTATTTTTGTAAAATAAAGAAATTGACCAGCAAAAAAAAGTTATTGAAAATCATAATTTTTCACTAACCCCTTTTGTAGAACTGAGGGAAAAAAAGGGGTACAAGTGCGCAGTCGCAATGCTAAAATAGCAAAAATTAAGTTGCGAAACGAAGCACTTTTATCCAGCACATCCTTCATATTTAATACCTTGCAACTATTTCTTGTTTTCCATAAAACTGGCGCCCCATGCTCCATTATGAGCCAAAGAAAAAAAGAAATATGAATAGGTATATCGTCAATAAAAGATTTGGGTCGAATGAAGTGATCATCGATAAAACAAATGTCTATTTTGAGGGTATAGAGAAGTCGTATTAACGAATATAGTATGAAGAGCACCAGCCAAGTGCAAAAAGATATGATGGTGTGTTTCGTGTCTAGGTAGGTAGGTATGTAGGGTGGCTGTCGCAACGACATACTTAGACCTTTCGTAGGTCCATTGGGATACCACTGGAGCTTTCCTTTCCCTATGGGTTCCTTTTCAAACCATCCGGTAACTTTAATAAACAAGCAAAGCTTCGTTAGTTTTAAATGCGCTATGTCCGCTACATCAGGTAAGAATGCCATATCAAGAGTGCGGAGCCTCACATAAAAGCTTTCACACTCCTCTTCTTCTGTATTAAGACAAATCGAAGACTCCCGGCCTAACCTTCTAGCGTGGCTGCCTATTAAGCAATGAGCAGTTAATACCTCTATCATTTTTCTTATAGCTTCTCTTTTAAATCTTAACAGCTTTTTGATCGACCGCTGTTCCATTTCGTGGACTGTCCATTACTGTCTGCTTAGTTCGTATGTTGGGAGGTTTTGCCAACTTTCCCTATCTAAATTTCAAGGGCCGACAACACCTAAACGTCAAGTTTTTTTCTGCATTTCATTTGACATTTTTTAATTTCAGACTAATTCAATTTGAACCATGGAAAGATACATAATCGAGCAACGTGTTAAAGTTATTCAGGCTTATTATGAAAACGGGCATTCAAATCAAAATGCATATCGCGCACTTCGTGAAGAAAATCATCTTCAGTGATGTGGCACATTTTCACCTCAGTGGATTCGTCAATAAGCGGGATTGCCGCATTTGGGCGAATGATAATCCAAGAGTTATTGCCGAAAAACCAATGCACCCACAAAGAGTGACTGTTTGGTGCGGTTTATGGGCCGGCGGCATGGTTGGGCCGTATTTTTTCCAAAATGAGGCCGGTCAGGCAGTTACTGTGAATAGTGTTCGCTATCGTGAGATGATAACCAACTTTTTATGGTCCGAATTGGAAGATATGGATGTGGACGATATGTGGTTTCAACAGGACGGTGCCACTTGTCACACAGCTAACGAATCAATAGCTCTTCTGCGCGAAAAATTTGATGGCCGAATAATCTCACGTCGCGGCGATGTCAATTGGCCGCCAAGAACATGTGATTTGACACCGTTGAACTTCTTTCTTTGGGGTTATTTGAAAGAAAAGGTGTACGTCGAAAAGCCAGCAACAATTCAAGAGCTGAAGGATGAGATAATTCGGCACATTAACGGCATAGAACCTCAATTATGCCTCAACGTCATCGAAAATTTGAACCATCGGATGGAGGTGTGCCGCCGAGGCCGCGGTGGCCATTTGGCCGATATTTTGTTTTATACGTAATTGAGCCATACCAATATTATCATAATAAAGAGAAATGGCAATAATTTCCTAAAAAAATTGTATTTTATTCAAAATCAGTACCGGCCCTTGAAACTTAATCACCCTTTATAAGTAGTTTACATGTGGCTATAGGCATAGGTATCAGCGTCTTATCCAGTTGGAGATCAAGCGGTGTACCGGTTCGAGCAAGTTCATCTGCCGTCTTGTCGTGTCTAAAAATAAAATACTTTTATCTCAATTAGAGTTTTCTCTATTTTATTACTTACGCACTTATTGAACCGCCCGAGTTGAAAAGCTCGTTTTTTTTATGAAATTGCAATTAAAAGCCAAAAAATGCAATAGCTTTTGGGTATGAATTTTTAACATAGTGTCATAATAAATTCATTGATACGTTTAAAGCTAATTGCTTCAGTCCTATTAATCCCCCTTCACATTGAATTTATTTGCATTTTAATGTCATAACATCTTGACTCATCTGTATGGATTTGCATAAGTGTGCATGCATTCCAACATGGTTTTTTTGCGTGTCTGATTTATTGATACAGACAAATTTTCCATTTCTTTGGTAAGCAGATGAGTTAAAAATCAACATTTTTGCAAGCTCTTCGCGCTTTTTTTGCAGCATTTAGTTTTTCAGCCACTTAAATGTTAATTAATTTCAGGTGATGCTTTCATTATGAACAGCTCCATAGTAACTGAAAGCACTTTAAGTAATTAAAAACAAGTTATGTGGGATAAAAATGTTCTTTTATGTGGTCGCAATAATGGGAATACATTTTTTTCTTCTGTCTACCTTTTAGACTTCTTTTGTATCTTAAAAAGGTATTCAAGTATTTTCTCCCACTTTAGTGGGTCAGTTAGTCAGAAGGTAAAATTGGGTTTAGAGGTAGATTGTGAACCGCATTGCCCCAGTCATATCGCTTTTGACGTCATTACAAGCGAATGAGCGAACCCATGTAAACACGTGCGAAGTGAATAAATGCTTATATCCACACAGAGTGTGGAAGTATGGACTGCGCGCTTTTAATTATTACAAAATGTTTGTTAAATGCAAATACACCCGTAGGTAAGTAAATAAATTTGTTAGGAAATATTCTACAACATTTGCATGCAAATGAACTTTTAAACTGCTCTTAATTTGGTAAATTTGATGCCTTACCTTTGAAATGTCTGGGCATTTTTTGACGACCAGCTGAGCGTGTTTTTACATATGGATCTGTTTTTTATTTATTTTTTTTTTGTCGGCACAGACTAGCAAGTACAGCACTCAGATACAATAAAGTCCATTGTACTGCACTTGGATTCCCTTTTAATTTTTTTTAAATCTACTCAACCTCCGAAGAAATTTGAGTAGATTTTGTGGTGCCAAGGAGTCTTTGACACTGACCTCAAGTCTGATTCGAGCGAAGGCTGGGCAGATGCACAGAAAGTGGTGCGCCGTCTCACTCTCTCCTCCACATGCTGCGCAGAGTGCGTTGTCTGATATGATAACCTTTTCCATGTACTTCGCCCATAGGAAGTGGGCCGTCATCAGTCCAACCAGCTGTCTGCAATCCTTTCTGCTTAATGACGGGAGGATTTGCGACAGTTGATCGGACATGATAGATAACATCAGTTTAGTCTATCTTCAGCCTCTTTCAGCCTGCCAAGCTTGCTTGTGGGTTGCTAACCGTGGCTTTGATGGCTGCAGAATGGACATTGACCTCTGAGCCCATTCTGACTAAAGAGTGAGGGATGTCGTTACCCGCGATACCCACATGTGCCGGGACCCATGTTAATATCAGGCTATTATGTCTACCGACATAGCTTAGCCTGGATTTACAGGACTCGACTACAGCTGATGTGGTTGGGGGCTGTCTAAGACCATGAGCGCAGCTTGGCCGTCGCTGTAGACACGCAGCATACAACTCCACTTGAAACACACATGCATGCATTCCAAGAGCAAAGTGCAGTTTTTTCCCGCTGGATTCCACGTAGACCCCAGAGTCGGAGCCGTGCTCGGTCCTGGCGCCATCCGTGAAAATGCGAAAAAAGTGTTTGCTGGGCTCATTGTCATAGTTTGACCACAATTGAGCCTCTAGGCACCACTCTGTATCTCTTTTCAAGTACGACTCTTAATGGCATGGAGTCAAGAGGCATGGCGAGGATCATTGGATCGAAGTCCATGCCTACTCTGTTGTCCAATGCTAGACAGGGGCCGTACCAATTCCTATTTCGTTTCAGCCTGCAGATAGCCTTCAAGGCCTCTCCGTGGATGAAAACATCAAGTGGTGGTAGACTAGTCAGAGCATCTAATGCCGGGCCTGAAGTAGTCGGAAAAGCTCCAACGCAACAGATGGCCACAGTACATTGTAGTCTCGATAAGGCCCTTCTGACTCCCACGAGAGAGAGTATACTCATCCAGATCACTGATGCATAGGTGATAATAAGTTTTATCATAGCCGTGTAGATTCATAGGACCTTACTATGAGAAAGACCCCATGTTTTCCCAAAAACACTCTTTCACTGCCAGAAGGCTGTCAGTGCTTTGGATGTCTTTGTTTCAACGTGTGATTTCCAGAAGAATTTATGTACTACCGAGGATTACTCCAAGATATTTAATTTCTTTGGATAGATGGATTGTGACTCATTTTAGCTTAGGCAGAATGAGTCCATCAAGCTTCCTCCTTCTGGTGAAGAGGACAATGACAGTCGTGGTGGGATTTGCCGAAAGCCCATTCGCACAGCACCAAGTGTCAATCATATCCAGAGTTTTCTACACTTTCCTACAGATGTTCACAACCTACAGATGTACTGTACAATGGATTTTTGAGGGACTTCAAACTTACACTTCTTTATAAAATTTTGTGAAGTTTAATAATATATATATATATAATTGGCGCGTACACCCTTTTTGGGTGTTTGGCCGAGCTCCTCCTCCTATTCGTGGTGTGCGTCTTGATGTTGTTCCACAAATGGAGGGACCTACAGTTTTAAGCCGACTCCGAACGGCAGATATTTTTATGGGGAGCTTTTTCATGGCAGAAATACACTCGGAGGTTTGCCATTGCCTGCCGAGGGGCGACCGCTATTAGAAAAATGTTTTTCTTAATTTTGGTGTTTCACCGAGATTCGAACCAACGTTTTCTCTGTGAATTCCGAATGGTAATCACGCACCAACCCATTCGGCTACGGCGGCCGCCGAAGTTTAATAAAACTTTATGAATTATTGACAAAGTTCGGAACTTTGATTTATAAGGTTTTTGTTAAACAATGAACTCTACTTTTAAGAAGAACTAAAGTACTGTAATTATATATAATATTATATATTATAATATATGATTGGTTGCTTAATCGAAAAAATCCTCGACCTCCAGTTCAAAAGGCTCGTAGCGCTCGTTGCATGTTTTTGTTTTTCCGGCCGCGATTGCAGCGTCTAAGCTTACAAAATCAATAACAATTTTTTTGGAGACATATTTTTCTCTTCTATTTAAATATTTCAAAATTATACTGCACATAATTTAGAATTTCCACAGCTTTTGACGGACACACATCAACTTAAAACTCCCTTCTAGATTTGTAGCCCATTTTAATCTTTAAAACCTGCTTTTCACTTTTTTATAACTACAGGCCATTGGATTTGAGATTTAATAGATTTTCTTAAAATGAAGAGCATTGCGAATTATGCCTGTATTATTCGCTCACATTGTGCATAAGTATGTATTTTTTCCTGAATACGCATAAATTCCATAGTTTATTTTATGCTAAACGGTTTCATCCCGTGTTTTTTGTTTTTGTTTTTTTTTATTTCTTTTTTCATTTAATTAAAATTTGTTATGTCTCTTCTTGATTCGCACAATGTAAAGTCAACTTTTATGTAGTTCACAAAAGCTCCAAATAATCAATGTACCACACCACAGTCAGTTCCCTTATCTGTCCCCCCTGCTCCACTTCAGTGTGCAACATTTGGATCAACATCAGCGCAGTCATAAAACCAAAATAGTAAAAAAAAATTATTTTCTCTTCGTTATAATGACAATGATGCCTTCTTATCAAAGCCATGGCCTCGAGCGCTGTTCACACCACAAATTCCATTACACGCGTGAAAACATCTTCGCGCTCGTAAAATTGTCGCTGTGACCGAGAGGCGAGAAGAAGTGAATTCGCACTGTGAGAATGTGATATTGTGGTGGCAGCTACTCGGAAATGGGTCAAGCATGTGAGCAGCTCAAGCACAGCATCAGCATAGTGGGGGCAGCAGTCGGAGGGAGCAAAATGGCCAATTCGTTGGTAATGGAGTTTGTTGACTAAACTGATGACAACTCAGAGTTTTCATGAATGCTTGAGGCTTGGTGTTATTATTGTTTGTTTTTTTTTTTTTTTGTTTCTGTTTTTGACACATCTTTCGTCTGGGAGGGAGCACACAGAATACGAGCAGCAATAGTTGGAAAAGTCGTTAGGTTTTACGAGTTCGGCCATAGTTCACAGTTGATTCACTCGAGTCAATAAATGTATACTTCCGCGGCAATTTTAAATTAGCAAAGTACTCGTAGCCGAATGGGATTGTGCGTGATCTCGCCCACTGTGGCCATGAAACGTGAAATGTTACAACAGTGTTTTTCTAACTGCTTGACAGGGAATGCCACAACACTAGGTATATTTCTGCCATAGAAAAGCGGCTAATAATTTTCGCATACACTTCTGCTAGATGTTTCACCGAACTTCTCCTCCTATTTGTGGCGTGCGTCTTGATGTTGTTTCACAAATGGAGGAACCTACAGTTTTAAGCCGACTCCGAACGCCAAATGGTTTTTACGAGGAGCTTTTTCATGGCAGAAATACACTCGGAGATTTGCCATTGCCTGCTGAGGGGTGACCGCTATTAGAAAAAAAAAGTTCTATTATTTTGCTGTTTCATACACGCAGATTTGAACCTGTGCACTCCCGAATGATAGTCACGCACCAACTATTCGGTCTACCATAGGCCTACCGCAAATTTAGTGGAAGTCTGAATACGAGCAACTGAGCAACTGAATAAGCTGAATTGAAACTAAACAGGTAGAGAGAGAGAGAGCGAGAGAGTAGACCCACAATCTTACCATGATGGAAAGAATAATGAGATGGCGCCTATGTGGTGCCGTTACTTTGTTCTCAACGAATTTAACAATGAGTGACGTCGTATTAGCACCAGTATGGCCAGATTACCATTTTCGTAACGATTTAGGATTTTTTTTTTTGGTATTTTGGTTCTTTCTTCATGACATTTTTGCAGCCTGTCCTAATTGAAAGTAATGTTTATATTAAATATAATTTTGTAAAATAAACATTTTTTTAATTAGTACAATAATTCACTCAGTTTTATTTAGCTTTACCTTTCGTAAACATCTGGTAACATTGCCCGCGATTGCAGTTGTTGTTGCTGCTCTTCTGCTCTCAGCAGTCAAATCTCTCTCTCGCTACTGCAGTGTTGCCTAGCTTTGGGTATAAAAAACGCACTAAAATCCCCCTTTAAAGAAAATAAAACACAATTATTTAACATGAATTACTTAAAGAACTTTAAAATGTCCGTTTTTTTAAATTAATGTGTTATGGTTATGCACAATTTAATTTAGAAACATTTTTGTTAAGAGAAGGACTTTTTTGCTCTATTTGAGGTTATGTAACAAGATAATGCACTCTTTTTGTAAAAATGCCGTTATAGTTTCTAGAGTAGTGTTTTGTTGCTTATTTTTACTATGAATACACCTCTTGATTCCCTATGTCCCACTAAGGATTGAGGACCTGGTTTTAATTCGCATTCAGTTAATTCAAACGCTTTTTAAAATGAGAAAAAAGGTTTTCAATGTTAAGAAGAGTTGAGAGAGGGGCATTTAATAGTCTAACATAACCTTAAATGGAGCAAAAAATTAAATTTACACCTTCAAAATATCAAATTTTATAAGAACCAACAAATTTTCATTAACACGAAAATCTTCTCAGAGTGACCTTTTTGAACATTCTTTTGCTTAATAGCAAAGTTTTTTTTTAACTTAGAGTTTCGGTAGCATTAAATTAAAAAAAGAGACACACACCACACTTAAAAAGATTTGCATTTTGCAAAAGCAAATGGTTGGCAACACTGCACAACTTGGCAAAAGTGACGTCACGCAATCTCTGATGGGCGCAATCTTGTTTCTATCATTCTTGCAATCTTACAATATAACCCACCTCTGTGCGAATGTATGCGATATTTACACTTAAAATTGCATCTATCATTAGCAACATTTGGCGCTGCAATTTCTTCAATTTCTTGTAAACTTTCAGTTGAAATATTCTCACTAATGAAAAACAAGAAACCCAATTTTTCAATATTTTATTTTGATGTCGCAATCCAACAGAACAACTTAGCCAGTAACAAGATTTTCAGGCTACAACACATTGCACATTTATAAACAAACATATTTGCGCACATATTGACGGATGACAGCATATCCATGTTTTTCCTCTTGTTTTTCGACGCGATGATGCCAATGCAAAACTGTTGCTGGGCGTAATGATTATGCCAAACGTTTTTACAACCAGCGAGTATAGATGTGTGGGTATGTATGTATGTCATCAGCGCTAAAGCTGGATTTAGTATGGAGAGCTCTTGCTGACCGCTATTAAGTTTGTAGGTGTGCATGACAAGCTTCAGAGAAGCTTCTAATAGGGCTGAATTTTATGTTCCTATATAAGTGCTCTTATATAGGGTGGGCCATCCAGCGTTTCGGAATTTAATTTTATCGGGTATAAATAGAATGCGCATGAATATTTTTCATTTACAATCCAATTTCCCTCTAATGACTTGCACGCTGGTTTTAGCAGCCAATGCAATTTTTAGATACATTTTTTTTTTTTTGCTATTTTCGGCACCTGTTAGTTATAAGCCATGTATTTAAAAAAAACAGTGACACCATCAAGACACAAATTGGTTTATCCAATAAGAGGTGTTATTGGTGAATGGATTGCGCTATCGAGAGATGATTAACGATTTTTTATGACCGGAATTGGATGGTATTGATCTGGACAAAGTTTATTTTTAACACGACGGCGCTACGTGCCACACGAGCAACGAAACCATTGATCTTTTACGGGAAAAGTTTCCGGACCGTATTATCTTTCGAAGACGTGATCACAATTGGTCACTGAGATCCTGTGATTTAGTACCTTGGGGGCCACGTGAAAGAGAAGGTCTACGCCAACAGCCCAGTGTCGATTCAAGACCTCAAAGAAAAAAATCGTGAGGCTATCGAGGACATAGCCACTTTGCAATTTCATGAAAAGGATATTGTCCTGTAAGCGTGGTCGTTTGCCTGATGTGATTTTCCACTATTAACGGAATATATATATATAATTGGCGCGTACATCCTTTTTGTGTGTTTGGCCGAGCTTTTCCTCCTATTTGTGGTGTGCAGTTTCAAGCCGACTCCGAACGGCAGATATTTTTATGAGGAGCTTTTTCATGGCAGAAATACACTCGGGGGCTTGCCATTGCCTGCCGAGGGGCGACCGCTATTAGAAAAAACGTTTTCTTAAATTTGGTGTTTCACCGAGATTCGAACCTACGTTCTCTCTGTGAATTCCGAATGGTAATCACGCACTCGGCTACGGCGGCAGCCAATTAACGGAATACTTTCCTCTTTATAATGTAATAAACATCCGATCATTTATACAAAAAAATAGCATTTTTCTTTGAATATCAAAATAACACCTCTGTTTTGAAAACTGATACATAGAATTCTAAGACTAAGCAATAAAGCGCGTAAAGGTCAAAATAAAGATTACCTTTACTTTCCGTCATTTTTCTTGTTTTCTTTTAGTACAACAGTTATTCGAAAACAAACACGGTTGATTAATTTTGCGCCACTTTTGTAGAAATAGAGCATTTTTGTCATATGCTATGTGTAAGCTTCTCATATTGGAGTAGCAAAGTGGCTACATAATTTTTTATATTCAAATCAAACTAAAACTTGCAAACAAAAACGAAAACAATGCAATTTTCAATATTTAAGAATTTTTTTAATCATTAGTTTTTTGACAATTAACAAAGTTTTTTTTTGTTTTGTTCACTCCTCTCGGGAACATAGGGCCTCGACAAGACTCAGTCTTGCGTTGGTTTCGTTAATCTATTTTGACTTCTGACAGGGTAGGTGATTAGCCTGCCGCTACCAGTCCTAAATCCTGGAATCTGTCGTTGCTTAGGAACAAAGCCTTCTTACTGCTTGGAGCGCCGTCTGTGTTTCACATTTTTCTGGCAGAAGGATCGTACAGATGGTTGAGGACTTCGCTAAATTTGGTGTGTCTGCGCTATTAGCGCGGTTGCCCGCTTCCTTTTGCTGGCGGCACTGATGCAATGTGTAACTGTGTGTTTTTCTTTGGGTTTTTGCTTGTTATAGCAGCTACAATGCAAATAATGCGCTGGCTATTGTGCGGGTGTAGGGATGGAAAGGATAGTTCTTGGAGTTGAAGAATGAGATTTTTTTTTATTATTCAGAAACAGGGAAAGTAGGTTAATTTGGAAAAGTGCAAGGCCCGTGCTTTACGTGGCTTTCGAAGCCACAACCTCTGGGATGGCAGGCTAGTGCACTTACTCTAGACTACCGAGGCCTGCAATTAACAATGTATTTACAATTATTTTGGTTTTAGCTCCTTTACACTTTCAACGCAAAGCGTATTTTTTCTAATCTCTATTTCGATAGCCATAACTCCCTCTCTATTTGCGTATTAATTCAAAATAGCTTCTTTTAAAATTGGGGGGACTCGAAACTGCATTTAGAAATATTCTCGAATATACTTTTTTTCTTACAATTTTCTGTAGAATCTGTGTATGGTAAGAACAAAGTCGAAAAAATCGTTCCATCAAAACTGACCCGTCCTAATGTGCACACATATATGCAACGATAATATAAAGGGTGCAGAGCATAGGGCGACAAATGATAATGTTATATGCGCCAGTTGTTTTAAATAAAAGCAATTTAAATATGAAAAGGGAAAATGCAGAATGCAGAATGCATTCAAAATTGAAGTTAAATTCGAGTCGAAAGTTAAAAACTGTATAAATAAATAAACTACTGCAACAATCAACAGACTGAAATAATTATGCTTAAATGCAGCAGAGCCAGGAAAAGACACAAGTGCATGAAATTTCAGAATTGTCCAAACGACAAAAGCAAGCGCACACAAGCAAACAAATGCATAATCAAACACGCAAACACGCACACACACAGCTGAGTAAATGACTACGAAAATAGAATAGATTGTTTTGCATCAGACTAAAGTGCTGAATTTGAGTCGATTTAACATAAAGTGCTTGTAAAGTGCCAAAGTAGCGCCAGCAGGAAAGACAAGAACACTTGGCCATATGTACATATCCACAATATAGGTCTTCGGCCCCTAGGTAGGGAGGCAAAGTGCAATTGTGGGATGCCGAGTATTGAAGGCGTGTGTGTGTAGGTACGTTTGGATGTGTGAACTTTACTTGACAGGCGAAAATACGACTGCAATTTACGTACACGCTTAGGCATTGGGAGTTTAAGCAGTCTGCAACAACAGTCAAACAGATAGACTGGGAGACAAAATGTGCAAACTATGCTGACAATGCGTAAATGACAGACCAATGGGAGGCAAAAGATGGAAAATTGAAATATGAATGTTGGCTGGCAGGCAGCAGAACTGGCCGGAGCATATGACAATGCGTGCAGGTTGTTCCTGTCATTACCATCGTTCTTTCCTAGCTTTTATATTCACCACTGTGGCAGATGGCAATTTAATCTAGTAGAATTTATTTTTATTGCATCAACTTTTTTCGTTTACTCAACAGCGCTGAAAGAGTAAATGACGGAACTTGTTTTAAAGTCACGACAATGATGGATTTTAATAAAGAAAGGAAAATACGAGCTAAATTAAAATTAACAAACAATTATATTAATATCCAATTCTTTGGTAGTAATAAAATTTTTGGAATGAAATTTGTTCGGGCTGTAATTAAAATATCTGTAAGAGCCTGTACTAGAGGTGCCTGAAAAGGTCGCGGTCTAATAACCTAGCCAAATTACTGGCGAAGTTAATGCTGTTTAAAATTGTAGTGTGACAGACGGTTGTTACGCGGATTAGTGAACAGCTGATTTGTTTAGTGGATAGTTTTGGCTGTAAAAGATGGATCGCAGGCAACAAATAAGGGTATTAGCTGCCCTGACTCTGAAAAATAATTATTTATTTAAAAACAAATCTTATATCGCAATTTCCCAAACTTAAGCTCCCGTCCACAGAATGCCGTAATCGGAGTTCAACCACCACCTACAGCAGATGAGGAGCTCCAGCTTCCCCGTGAGACCCGCGTAACACTGTCACAATTACGTTATGGATATTGTAGCAGGTTAAACTCCTATTTATCCAGAATTGACCCCGACATACCAAACATATGTCCGGCATGTGAAGGCACCCCGCACGACACTAACCACCTTTTCACATGCCTCTTAAAACCTACTCATCTAACACCGCTCTCCCTCTGGACTCAGCCTGTAGAAACCGCATTTTTCCTGGGCCTACTTTTAGGTGAGCCAGACGAAGATGACCGGTAATGTACCATACACTGACGGGGCTTGTATTACTGCTACAACAACAGCATCAAAACAATTAATGTAATTTCTAACCTATTAGCGCAAATTAGCATTGCATCCGGTCTTTCTTGTTCCTCTCTTCAAAAGTTACATTATTTTTCATTCACAATAGATACTAACTGTCAATTTTCGGCGATGTTGACATCGAAAATTTCCCTTATCCTTATGCGAATTAAGTCTTTTTCAATCCGCCACCGTCTGTCTAGGCTATAAGATTCTTAAAAAATTGTTTTATATTTTTCATTTTATTTACATATTTATTTGTTATTAATATCTTTTTAAGAAAAGTCAATGAAATTTTTGTCTGATTTCCGTTAGTTCTACAGCTTTCCCTGCATAACGATTGTGAACGAGCGCGTTGACTGGCTGAAACAGCAGCCCGTGTCATGTCTCCTCTGTACGACTGCTGCAAATACTTAACCTCGTAAGTAAGCGTAGTACTGGATCTTCTTTGTAGTTCCTTTTAGACAGATAATTAATAATCAAATTTCATTCAATTCACTCTAACACAAGAACAAACTATTTTTATATGGATTCGCGGTACCCAACGCACGCTAGTTTTTATGTCGAGTCTCTCCAATTTGTTCTTTGCAAATCTGTAGATCTTTTGGTATTTCCAACATTTTAATTTTTTAATCAGTCAGGATTGATTAATTGATATCAGCACTTCGCGCCCCGGGCGGAAGTTGTCTTCACAATTATCTATTCCCTTTTGAAAAGGCTGGAACCATTTTTTTATTGCGGCTATGAGACACCAAATGATGCAAAACGTTTTTTTCTAATAGCAGTCGCCTCTAAGTAGAAAATGACAAACCTCTGAGACTATTTCTGCCATGAAAAAGATTCTCATAAAAACCATCTGCTGTTCGGAGAGGGCATACAATTTTAGGGTCCTTATTCGCTTTCTAAAATCCATGGCCGCATGGGCTAGTGCATCGAGTGAATTTAGCACGAAACGAGTTTTTAATTTTTTAGGCACAAAACAGCTTCCAAAATAGTTTGACATAAGGAGACAGGAAGGCTCTTAATGAACAGACACTCGTTATTCCGTTGGATCTGCATACTAAGAAAATGGCAATGAGAATGCACCAATGAGTGAACGCACCATAAGTGCATTTAGGTTAAATGAAGCGGGTCGCTGGAAGTAAAAATTTATGTTCATGTCAGTCTATTATTGCGACAAACTCAGTTCATCTCGGGGAGGACTGATTACATCATCACAACGGTGACATTCAATAGGAATTTCGCCACTATCTTTCCATCTCGGGAGGAATGGACTAAGGGATTCTCACTAAAAAACTCCAGTCTCTACAGATGGCTTTAAAATGGATTGTGGTGTTGGAGCAAGTATATATTCCCATAGACTTCGAATTGAAAAATCTGTACGTCTTCTTAATGCCTACAGTGTCTTCCAGGCAGAACTACTGGCAATTGTGGCAGCTTTTATGTTACTAATCGCAGATCTCTCTTTTAAGTGCAATGTAGCTATTCTTTCTGATAACCAAGCTGCAATACAGGCACTGGATTCGCCTACAACAACCTCTGAACTGGTGGAAAAAAGTAGGAATAGCCTTACCACCTTGAGTGAAACCATAAAATTACGTTAATCTGGGTCCCGAGACATCGGAACACTGAAAAAATGAAAAAACGGATGAATTGGTAAGAGGAGGATCTGTCATGAATATCATTGCAGAATTGATATTCACACCACTGCGTGCAGTCAAGAATACAATTTCCCTAAAATACCTCGGACGAAGGGTTGCCTGCAGACTCACGCCGATGAGAACTGGCTTCTGGTCTATCGGGAAACAACCAGCCAGCTAGCTGTAAACATCCAGAGAAAAAGGAAATGATTTTCCATTTCCTCTGTAAATGCCCTGTCTTAAAAAAAGAGATAATTTCAACCCTTGGCAAACCATTGCCCGAGAGTCTCAAGGAACTGTCTGGCTTACACATCAAGAACCTAATACGGTTCCTAAACCGCACAGGCTGGATATAGTCGTGCTGTAAACAATCGCTTAACAAGTTGCTAACGAGGATGTGGCAACAAAATGGTATGGAAGAGCTAGTTGGATTCTGGATAAATCGCCACTTTAACCAACCAACCAACGAGATCTAATTGTCACACAACGCCTTGTGAGAAACAAATTTTTGAATTCCGTAATCGTCTTCAGCGCTTTCTCTACTTTCTTTGAATGGCTTCTATCACTAGTAAGCATTTTTATGGCATATCCTGGTCACCAAAGACATTCTTTAAAGTTCTCAATGTTTCGGAAGTTTCTTTACTCTAAAAAATTATTTAAATCGCTAGATTCACTTTTTATCACGTTGTACAAAAACTAAAGGTGGCGTCTTCCGAATGCCGTTTTCTTGAATGTTTATGAGGATTACGCCGTGGCAAAAAAGTGTGTGTACTCGTATAATTTCCTGTGCTTCTTTTTCTTCTAACTGTTTCTATTGCTTTCCCTTACTCTTCCTCATCACTAACAAGTAATATCCTTTTCTTTTGTTTGTATATTCGCGAGGCGTGACGTCGCAGCGAATTCGGGAGACGCGATTTTCAATTGACGTTCTTTACAAAGCACGATTACTAACAGTGACATTAAATTTTACAAAAATATCAAAATATTACAATATTAAAATATTACATTCTCATCATAGGAATTGTTATAATTTTTTTTACAATTTCTTATGCGCCAGCATTTGTACTAAAAAATTTGATTACTTTTCTTTTGAAAATGGTTTAAGAGTTGTTAAACTAAAAGATTTCGTTCACTAGCCGTTATCATCTTAATCTCCTTAATTTTCTGGTACCTTCGCACCATTAAATTATCCCACTCAAATATTCACTAATTAGTGAGATGAAACGTGCAACACTTGTTTTGTGGCTACATCAACATTTATTCATTCACAATGCTATCATTTATTATCTGACGTTTATTTGAACATTTACGCGCCTTGCCTTCACTTCAATTCACCACACACACCAAGTGGCCTGATTAAGTGCTCTCTGCGTGATCCTTGAATGCAGCCCCATGGAATTGCCAAAGCACTGCCAGCTTACAGCTTCGGTCGGTTTTCACATACATACAAATTTGAATGCTTATGTACAAATTATACCCGATAGCAAATTCGACGTGCGTCACCGTAAAGTAAGTAGGAGTTTAAGGCGATGCAAAACTATACGCGAGTATACTAAGGTAAGCGAAAAGGTAATATAAAAATCACAATTGTACGCTTACCATTGCAGCCTAGTCGACGCTAGTCGGAAGGCGAGATTAATCAAATGCACAGCATTAATCGTGTAACTTTTTTTCAGAAAGCGATTTAGTCGAATCTAATTTCCTGTTCTGATTAATCGAATTTAATTATTCCATTTGTGGAACAACATCAAGACGCACAGCACAAATAGGAGGAGTGGAGAGGCGAAACACCCAAAAAGGGTGTAAGCGCCAATTATGTATTTAAATTTAGAAATACAAGGTTTCTTACAGACTACGTGGAACTAACAATTTTCGTAATTATTTAAAAATTCATTGAGTGTTAATTTGAACTTACGGCAGGCACCTTGCCGTGGTGCGGAGGCTTAGTCGAATCATTAACCAGACCCTATCAGTGGATGGTCATTTGGTCGTTGAATTACATTCCAGTGTTGAGCGAGAGCATTCCATTCCCATGGCTCGGGCTGCTTTTTTGAACGATGACCAAGTCCTGCCCTGGGTTGGACCAAGGTGAAATATGACCTGTGCCGAGGTTCAACCTGGCTGGGGATCCAGATCAAAAATAGCCTAGTCGCGACCGGAGTGCTCCGGATACCTGGCAAACGGACTTCTGTACAGGCGGACCTCCCTCGCCCGAGACTCGTGGGACCTAAATGGAGATGAATTTAAAGAAATATATTTCTAACAAGGAGGTCGGTCCTCCCAAAAAACCGACAAAGGTGACTGCTGCCACAGCTGCGAGCAAGTTAGTGGCCAAACCGCCATTAATAGAAGATAGAGGGGGCTTGAGCTATAGAGCAGGTCCCAGCAAGAGTACTGTAGGAGGCAGTACTCATAGACGTGTTTCGAAGCCCTGCGATCGTATTTTTTGAGCATTTCCTTCGACCAATCGACACGAGCCTTTTTTTGAGCGATTGACAAATTGTGTGGGATCCAACGCGAACAAATTTTTATGACAGTCAAATGTTTATGCAATATTGAATGTATGCTGGTCCCACTAATGCCTAAGATTGTCTCAAACTCACGATAGGTCATATGACGACCTTGCAATATCAGTTCACGCACAGCATCAATGGTTTTCGGAACCACAACTGATTTTGGACGACCTTCACAACCGATCATAAAGCTTACAAAATGGCTAAAAATGCTTGTAAAAATTTCAGCTAACTCTGTTCAATGGACTTATCGTTACGTAATACCGTCACCGTTGATAACGTTACCGTTAAGATATGAAAACTTATACTTCCATCAAGTTCGTGTTATGGCAAGTACCATGGCGCAGTATGAGAGTCAACCTTCAGTTATCGAGTTTTCCCTTGCATTTTTTTTTTAATTCTTAGGAAAAGTTCGTTGTTATGTTTGCCATTAACGCAGAAAGATCAATAAATTTTAAATTAATTTAATTTGAGAATGAGGTACACCAGTTCAAATATTTATTTCTTAGGGATACTAATATTAGCGAAGAATTTTGATAGCGAATTTTCGGGATATTTTTGAAGTAATCTCGGGAACCCGAGTTCACTTTGGAACTTAACTTTTTTAAGAAATAAAAATAAATGTAAAAATCGTTACCATGCAAACCTTAACGTCAAATTTTTTCGTGTAAATATGTAAAATATCAATTGTAATTACAGCATTAAGGTATGAAAACTTATACATACTCATACAGCGGTTCTGGTCGAAGTGATTTTGACTAAAAAAAACTAGGCTTGCTCCATTGGTATGAGCAAAAACGCATGGTAACTGGCCTAGAGCAGTGGAAAACGGTAAAATAGTCGGATGAAACCTGGTTTAATTGCACTGCAACGGCCTCTTTCAGTATGCCCGTCGATTTCCTGGGGAGCGCTGAAAAGAAAATTGTGTGACAAAAACGGTTAAGCATTCTAAAAGCCAAATGGTCTGGGCATGCTTTTCTTTCTATATGCGGAGTCGTTTATTCTTTGTTGATGGAATGATGAATGCTCAAAAGTATGGAGAAGAACAATACGAACATACTTCTGAGGACATTTCAGGACGACTCCGCACCATGACATCGGGCTAAATCAGTAAGTTTTTATACAGTATTTAATCGATAATATATGGCCGCCGTAGCGGAACGAGTTGATGCGTGAGTAACGTTCGACAGTGATTAGGTTCGAATCTCCGTGCATGAAACGATAGAAAAAGTTGTTTTTAATAATGGTCGAATAGAACTCGGCAGGCAACGACAAACCTCCGAGTGTATTTCTGCCGTGGAAAAGATCCTCATAAAAAATATTTGCCGTTCGGAGTCAGCTTAAAACTGAAGGTTTCTTCATTTGTGGAACAACTAAGTTTTCTCGCCACAAATAGGAGGAGGAGCTTGGCCAAACACCCAAAAAGGGTGTACGCGCCAACTATACATATATACAAGGTGAAATCCAAAATAAACAAGACTGAGCTAAAACAGAAACGACGGGAGCTTTGTTCTGATAACTTCGAGTTTATTTATTCAAAATAGTCCCCTCTGGCCTCGATACACTGTTTTGTGCGATCTAAAAGCTTTTTGAAAGAGCGTTTCAGGTCATTGACCGGAATGTCCTTCAGGATGTCGGTACAAGACTTTTGGATGGCCTCTATGAGCGCAAAACGTTTTCCTTCCATGGCCAAATGCAATATTCCGAATATGTAGTAGTCACAGGAAGCCATATCCGGCGAATACGGTGAGTGATTGATGGTTAAAATGCGATTTCTAGTCAAAAAATCAGTCAGAAAAGTGGATCGATGAGATGGTGCATTATTATGCAATAAGCGGAAGCTTCCTGCTTTGCGGCAATCAGAGCGAATTCGACGAATGCGATGCAACAAACGCTTCAAAACGCCAAGATAGCAAATTACTTTGACGATTTGGCCCATTGGCACGAACTCCTTGTGGATAATTCCCTTGGAATCGAAAAACCTAATGAGCATCGACTTGATTTTTGACTTCTGCAAACGCGAATTTTTGGGTGGTGCCTCGTCCGAGGCCTTCCATTCGGCCTTTGACGTTTAGTTTCAGGTTCATATTGGAAACACCACGTTTCATCACCAGTTACAATGTTGTAAAGGAAGTTCTCGTCTTTTCTCGCCTCTTTAATGAGGCCTTTCGAAAGCTGAATTCTGAGCAATTTTTGGTCGTCAGTTAACTTGTGCGGAATAAAACGTGCACAGACCTTTCGTAAGCCCAAATGATCAGTTAAAATGTTTTGGAGATATTCAACTCCGATTCCATGAATTTCAGCAATGATTTCGGTTCATTTTTGATAAATTTACGAACAATTTCGATGGAGTTTTCGGTGATTACTGATTATTTGATATGTTCATTGTCATTTATGTCCTCACAACCATCTCTGAAACGTGTAAGCCACTCATGAACTCTGACACGAGATAGACAATCATCGCCATAAATTTTTTGCATCAACTCAATTGTTTCGGCAAACGTTTTACCGATTTTAAAACAAAATTTGGTTTAACTCTTTGTTCGAAACTCATTTTTGTACCGATGACACAAACATTCTGACACTTTAGACGCAATAACTTCACTTCCACTGAATCGAATGTCACTAAGCTTTCACTGGAAGTCAGCTAGGGATGTAATTTCCAACGCACTCACTCATTCAAAAGATGACGCCATCAAAAACATTTTTATGACGCCAGTCTTGTCTGTTTTGTGCTTCACCTTGTATACATAAATATTATATTTCTTCCAATTCCATATTTAAAATTTTACAGGATCCAGTACCTGAAAAAACGGGATTCAGGGACTCGCATCCATAGTATTTATACATATTTATGTAAAACGTTGTTTATAAAATTTGTGCTTGGCGCGACAGACAGCCTTCACTGACGTTGGTTCCCACATCTATGTAATGTCTATGCGACGCTAAAAGGAAGGATAAATCCTCGTGTGCACATACATATGCACATATATTTACATGCATACTTACTAACTTTATGAGTATTCATGCACTTAAAGATTTATGATATACATCTGTATATTAGTATATATGTAAGTACATATGCACATACATATACAGGAGCGCTCCACACATGTCACGCACCCCCGTGCGGCGCTGAAGGAGAAATTAAACAAACAACGAATAAAAGGTAGATGTTGCTTGACAGGAAATGGCGGTCTTCAGAAAATTGAAAATTTCGTAGATAATGGAAAAGCGCAACGTTAACCCAAAGCGCTATGAAACTTGAAAATACAGTTACATTGTTTATAAATTCATGTATATAGGTGCATACATATGTACATAAAATACACAGAAAGAGCATGAAAAGCGATTATAACAATACTTGAAAGCCAAACGATTATTCCTTAAACTGTTTTTAATTAAATCTCTGAAATGTCGTTGATACTGAAATATCTTTTTAATTGGTTTCGTAAATAAAAGGAGATCAGCTTTAGTGCATATGGCTGCTACTCGCACATGCTTATGCCAACCCTGCGGGATATCGGCTAATACCGAAGCGGCACCCTTCAAATTAATGGAGAATCATTTCTAGTTCGCATTCCTACAGAAAAGTAACTTGTGAATTTTCCACTGCGTTGTTCAAATAGTCCGATTTGTGTTGTCGGTAGTGCGATTGTGCATACAATCATATTTTTCTCAATAAATTGGAACTGATACTAGATGGTCAACTTCCAGAAAAAATTTGTAAAAAAGTTTCCATAAAAATATACTCGCAGTAATACCCGTTTGATATGCCCTTGTACGAAAATGTATTAGACCCCTCTCGGACTCAACTGCGCACTTTCAACGACACCGAAATAGAGTTCGCAATTTTGTACTTCTTGTACAAAAGAGAACTCAATCGCAAAGTGTTGAAGTTTTTAGAAGTTCATAGGTAGTAATGAGAACAATAATTTTGAGCTTTGATAAATCTTTACTCCCTAAGTAATTGATATATATATGTATGTATATACATGTGATATTGTATATACAGTAGGTTCTGTTTTTATGCGGTAGATACGTTCCGCAAGAAACAGCATAAAAAAAAACAGCATAAAAAAAACTACTAGTTCTATAGTAGAACTATAGATACGTTTCAAATGCTAAACCGCATAAATCTGAAATAATGTAATAAAATCGCATAAAAAAGGGCACTAGTCCCATATTATAACTATAGATACGTTCCATAGACCGGATGAATCTGAAATAATTAAATAAAATCGCATAAACAAAATATTGTATTTTTGAAAATTATATTTTTATTTAAGAAACGTCAGAATCGAAAAATAAATTTAAGTCAGAAATAGAATCAGACAATACCCACATGTTGCGCGTTCGCTTAGGATTTGGCGTAAAATCACTTTCGTCACTTTAGGAAATGTACACGTCTGATCTAGATAGTTATGCAGGCGGTTCCATACTTGTAGGGTTAGCATTTCTGATGTAATCTGTGATGAGTTTTTGCTTAGCTGGTTTAGAATCTTGTTTATATGTACAATTCCCGATAGGTCGACATGCATTTTGTAATTTAAAAAAAAACCGCACTATTTCAAAACCGCATACAAACAGAACCTACTGTACGAGTATATTCCGTATATGGCCCAAATATTGAACACAGCCTCACCTAACAAGTAAGGTTTTTTCCCCCAAACAAAAAACCAAAAATTTCAAGTTTTTAGGACATATTCTGAGTATAAACCAAATTGGACCCTAAATACGATTTTCCAGATTTATAGACCCTAGTGGGTATACCTGCCCTTACCGCTATTAATTCGAGCCCTGCGTTTTCTATACCTCAATGCAAAATTATAAACATAACAAAAATTTGTTCATAAAAATATAATTCATGGTACTGCAACAATATAACGTAAAATTTCAAACTTTATGCAAAATTTTTCAAAATTATCAAGTTCTTAGCCAGATTTTTTAGAATTTTTCTGAGTATACAGTTTTCCATAGTCCATTGAATTTTAGCGTTACAAAGTACAAGTTGCAAGTGGCTACAAAATACCACTGGTTTTCGTCACTGTTTTTTTTTTGTTGGCGGTTCTAGACTTTTTTTTCCCCATAAAAAAATTCGAGCATTTAATGTGAAGGGAAGCATCAGGTGTGCTCGCGCAAAAAATTTAAAAATTCAACGGTATTTTGTAGTTACTTGGTCATAGAGACTCACATACTGAAGAATGCATCGAATGTTCTCTTTTTACTCCTATTTTGAAGCACTGTAAAACACAATTAGCTTCACCAAACATAAAGCTGGCAAAGAACTGTTTTTGAACCGTAATATCATTGCCGCTCACGTCCGCGCAAATTTTCGTTTTTACTATGTGCATTCACGTTAACATGCACTCTCTCAACATATTTATGATCTCCTGCGCAGATTTTGCGAGAACAGCCGCAACGCCATTGTCAATATTGTTTTTGCATTATGGCATATTCACTACAATTCTACTCTCGTCGCTAACAGTTTCATTGCTCTAATTTTTGTCACCTAATTTTTGTAACTGTAAATACAGCAATATTACAACATAGGATCACGCCACCTCTTTTCTTTTTGGTTGCGTGAGAACACAAAAGGCAAGACAATTATCGCAGAAGGTCATTCCCAATTTAGTTTTGTACTTTTAAATAAAGGGTGGTTAAATTTCAAGGGCCGATGTTGAATGTGAACCACACCTAAACGCCAAGTTTTTTTTTGCATTTCATTTGACATTTTTCAATTTCAGACTAACTCAATTTCAACCATGGAAAGATACACAATCGAGCAACTTGTTAAAGTTATTCAGGCTTATTATGAAAACGGGCATTCAAATCAAAATGCATATCGCGCACTTCGTGAAGAAACTCATCTTCAGTGATGAGGCACATTTTCACCTCAGTGGATTCGTCAATAAGCGGGATTGCCGCATTTGGGCGAATGATAATCCAAGAGTGATTGCCGAAAAACCAATGCACCCACAAAGAGTAACTGTTTGGTGCGGTTTATGGGCCGGCGGCATCATTGGGCCGTATTTTTTCCAAAATGAGGCCGGTCAGGCAGTTACTGTGAATAGTATTCGCTATCGTGAGATGATAACGAACTTCTTATGGTCCGACTTGGAAGATATGGATGTGGACGATATGTGGTTTCAACAGGACGGTGCCACTTGTCACACAGCTAACGAAACAATGGCTCTTTTGCGCGAAAAATTTGATGGCCGAATAATCTCACGTCCGCCAAGAGCATGTAATTTGACACCGTTGGACTTCTTTCTTTGGGGTTATTTGAAAGAAAAGGTGTACGTCGATAAGAAAGCAACAATTCAAGAGCTAAAGGATGAGATAATTCGGCACATTAACGGCATAGAACCTCAATTATGCCTCAGCGTCATGGAAATTTGGACCATCGGATGGAGGTGTGCCGCCGAGGCCGCGGCGCCAATTGGGCGATATTTTGCTCCATACGTAATTGAACCATACTAGTTATTATAATAAAGAGAAACGACAATAATTTCCTAAAAAATTGTATTTTATTCAAAATCAACACCGGCCCTCGAAACTTAACCACCGTGCACATGTATGTACATACCTTATTGTGCTAGTTGTGACAAACGCTAAATAAGTAGTTTTTATCTGTACCTTTATTCGGCATCATCACTGAAAATTGTACGAAAGGCTCTACAAATTACCAATCAACTTAAACCCCGCGTAATCACCCGATTTAATGTTTACATCATGAGATATGGCTCAGTAAAAATAGATACATGTAGTATAATAGTAATCCGTTCTTTTCGAAGATAGCTTTATTCATAATTTCTAAGGATACACAATTCTTACAACTAAGTTAACAAATATGAGCTCAAAAACTAATAGTGAAAGTCATAATGTAAATTGTTTTTGCTATTTTGTAAGAGAAGAAATTGGTCTAGATAATGTCATTGAAGAAAAGATCAGTTAGTAATGGAGCGAATTAAGAAACATGAAGAAGAGAAGTGAGATTATAAGTAGGAGAGATAAGGAGAGAATGAGTAAAGAAGTATGTGTTGTTGGTAGAGCATGAGTATGTGACTAAATGCATGTAGCAGAAAATATGCAGAAACATTAATTTTATTCGCCTAATATGTACTTACATTTGTGGTATATAGTACGTCTTAATGACCTACAGTTTTGTCGCCGATGGCTTCGATGAAAAGCGGCAGAAATACACTCTGAGGTTTGCCATTGCCTGCGGAGAGGCAGCAGCTTTTAGAAAAAACTTGTCAAGTTTCGAACCCGAAGCAACCGAATAGTAGTCTCACCTGGCCACATTTACATACACACGTACATAAACCCCAACTTAATTTGCCCGCTTTCTGATTTGTAACTAAATTAGGAAGCTGACATAAGTTTTGCTTATGCCTGGAAACTTAAAGAGTTTTTAAATAAACCCATTATTAGGGAGGCATTTTAAAAGAGACATTTTCAAATTATCCTGTATTCTACACCGTTTACGGCAAACCGTGTGCATGTGCAATTCCTTCGTTTCGGTTAAAAACAATAAACTAAGTTGCGTAGCCTCCTTTTTTAAAACTATCTTAAATTGGTTCACGGAAACTCTGCAAACTCCCTTTGAAATATTCCGATTCTGATTGTTGATTATATGCACAGAAGTTTTCGTTTTATATACACGTATGTATATGTATGTAGATATGTTTGTGCACATGTACAAGTAGTACAGCCCATATGCTTCAAAAGAACACAACTCAAAATTTCAAATAACAACTTACAATCACCTATACTTAAGTATGTAGATACATTAAGTATGTATTGGTGTCGAACTTGTAGTTCGGTTTCGAAATATGCTAGGAAAAGCCTCATCCTCTTGTTATGAAAATATACGCCCAAAATACAATACGTTAATCATCAACATAAACTTATCAAGATCTATTTTTGGCGACAAAATCCTACTTAAGCACTTTTTAGACTTAAGCACAGATATTTAGAACTGAATGCTAGAAATTTGACACTTTTTCAGCTACTTATTTTCTTTTCCCGATAAGCTCCAGCCAAAATACATTGAATAGCATTGTACGCGCATATCTAACTTTATCCCACACACACACACACACACGTCTGTGCACATTAGTTCAAACACGTAATCTAAGAATCGAAATATTTATTTGGCACGCACGCGAATTAATGCAACACGTTTGGAGCTGCCACATTGGCTTATTCTACTTGAACATTATGTGCGGTAATCGCAAAAGTTACAAAATCAATAAACAAAGGTGCATACACACATAATGCACTTGTAAGTGCAAGGAAGTTAGTGGAAACGAGAGCCAAAGCACATTTTCCACCTCCATTTTCAATGTGCTTGCCAGCAATCAAAGAAGCAACCTGCTTAAGAGAAGATATTTCTAAAAATTTTGCCGAGTGGTCAATACATACATACGTATAACATATTTACTTATAATGCTGCCAAATATTGGGCTTCATTAGGTCTTCAACATATCCGTATCTGTTTTAACAATTAGTTCCTTTATTGGATGTGAATCAGTTTTCGCAATGTTATTCCTTAAGGGGTTAGGGGTAGTCAGAGGCCAAAAAAATGATTTCCAATAATTTATTTTGCTAGTCAATTGCTTTATTTTCTTCTTCTTCTTACTTGGCGCGATTTTGGCCGAGTTTAACAAAGCGCGCCAGTCGTTTCTTTCTCGTGTTAACCGGCGCCAGTTGGACACACACGAAGTGAAGCCAAGTCCTTCTCCAACTGATCTTTCCAATGCAGAGGAGGCCTTCCTCTTCATCTGCTACCACCAGCTGGTACCGCATCGAATACTTTCAGAGCCGGAGCGTTTGTATCCATTCGGACGACATGACCCAGCCAACGTAGCCGCTGGATCTTTATTCGCTGCGGTATGTCTATGTCGGCGAAAGTTTATACACCTCATCGTTCCATCGCCTGCTATATTCGCCATTGCCAACGTGCAAAGGTTCAAGAATCTTGCGCAGAATCTTTCTCTCAAACACTCCAAGCATCGGTTATTGTCATCGCCTACGCTTCTGCGCCATACGTTAGGACAGGCATGATGAGAGCATTATAGAGTGTTAGTTTTGATCGTCGAGAGAGGACTTTACTGCTCAGTTGCCTACTTAGTCTAAAGTAGCACTTGTTGGCAAGAGAGATTCTACATTGGAGGATGGTTCCATATGTAGAAGTCCGCGCAAGTGGGGAAAATTACTGATCGCCATTCACTTGGAAGTGGCCAGAACGATTCTTCTACAAGTACATATGGTTCAAGCAGCTCACAACTTCCGGAATTAACCTAAGTATCCTCTGGGTAGCTTCCGAACACTCGTTCGGGAGTGAGCCAACGTGAGAATGCGAAGCATCCCAGGATAGCTGGTTGTGCGCTGGGTTTTGGACCCGCTACTTAAAAATATAACAAAAAACATTTTTCTAATAGCGGTCGCCCCTCGGCAGGCAATGGCAAACCAGCGAGTGTATTTCTGCCATGAAAAAGCTCCTCATAAAAATATCTGCCGTTCGGAGTCGGTTGAAACTGTAGGTCCCTCCATTTGTGGAACAACATCAAGACGCACACAACAAATAGGAGGAGGAACTCGGCCAAACACCCAAAAAGGGTGTACGCGCAAATTATATATATAAAAACTTGCGCTTATCAAATTTAAATCGAAAACGTGAATGAAGCAATAAACATTTCCCCAAATGACAGTTTTTCAATATGCCATACACATGACATGAAAGTACCGTTGTTATAAAAACATAAATCAGTTTGAGTCTTTTCAATTTGGCGTCACGGCAAAATAATCAAATGGGAATATGCTTATTGCATTTCACATGATATTTCAAGCTGGCAATGAATTTTTTTATTTGATATTTCTAGAAATTATTTTTTGATATTTCTAGAAACATCCTAAATCACAAACTAAAGCGAAGCTTTAACTTTAAATAAATACAATCAATTCTTAAAGAAGTGTTTTTACAGTGTCGGAACATATGTATGTAAGGATGTAGAGTATCCTTACGTATGTTGTACTTATATTGGTTTGTCTTCTATTCTAGTTAATTCTTTTTGAAACACTTTGTCCATGTTTTCTTAAATCATTTTCAGCAACACCTAAAAGAGCCAAGTTTGTATTCCAGCTACCCCGTGTTAAACGCACATTTCGTTACAACTGCTACTAACGTGTGGAAAATAAAAAACGTTTTCCTGGCAGTTGCAGAAAAAAGTAGAAAAATAAAATGAGCCAGGTAGTTGAGTTTGAATTGTATTTGGGGAGAGGTAGGAAAGCACGTAAAAAAACTTCGTAAAACTACTAAGTGGCATTGGTGTGAAAATGAGAAGTAAACACAGACTGGCGTTTAATTCTTGCGCTCTAAATATACTCAAATACTTACACCCATACATACATGCATATGTGCCAATGTTCAAATGGCAGGGAAATTTAATAGCTGAGAATATTTTTTACACATTAAAAAATGGAGTGCAATTATTTAGCTTCTTGAGTGATATCATAAAGCCCTTTATCGCTGAACAGGAAGAAAATATCGAAAGTTTGCTATCTCAAAGATACATATGTACATATGTATGTACTATACATACGCAAGAATGATAGAAACAAGACAGCTGAGTTGTGCTGTGTTGCCAACCATTTGCTCTTCGCAAGAAATTTAGAGCTTTTTTATACCCAAAATGCGAAAATTTTTAAGTTTGGTGTTTATCTCTTTTTTTTATTTTAAAGCTACTGAAACTCTAAGTTAAAAAAACTGTGTTATTAAACAAAAGAAGGTTAAAAAAGGTCACTCTGAGAAGATTTTAGTGTTAATGGTGAAAATTTTGTTGGTTCTTATAAAATTTGATATTTTGAAGGTGTAAATTTAATTTTTTGCTCCTTTTAAGGTTATGTTAAAATATCAAATCTTCTTCTCTCAACTCTTCTTAATTGCCGCAATATTGTAACCTCGCGTCTGATACTCTCTTGCTGATGTTAATCACCTGCTAATTTTTCGGAAGTTATTTTGCGTAGCGCGGGATATTTGATAACTATTCCAAAACATTCCACTGATATTTAAATGTCGTACATGAAAAACTTACCTCTGCACAGTTACATGGCGCTTAAGGGGTTATATACAGTTAGAAGGTCAAGAAAAGCGAATTTTCCCGAATATTTATTTGTGAGCACTGTATCTCTGAACTGGATTCTCTGAAATTAGGGCATCAAACAGATTTCGTTGAAGTAATGTTAAATCTAATCATTAATTGAAGAAATAAGCAAAATAAATTTTTTTGACAAAATGCCGGTTTCTCAAAAAAAATCGATTTTTGAACGAAATTTCGGCCTTAAATTGTTTATAAAAAAATATTTATCAGTGAGAAAAAATCTTCGATTAATTACTAAAAAATATATTTAAGAAGCTCGTGCTAAAATTTGAGACTAATCGGACTTTAAAAACACCATTTTGAGAAAAACGCGTTTAAAGTTTGAAAAGCTCCTTACAAGCACTCTGAAACGCTTTTTTAAATTGTAAATTGCGTGTAACTTCGAAAATATTCACCGGAACGATATTAAATTTTCTGTTTACATTTAGAAATTTATTTATTTACATTAAGAAAATAAAATAGATTTTTTGAAAATTCTAACTGTACCCTTGATCAAAAAGTACCGGGAATGTTTGATTTAAACGAACCGCGCACGTGGAAATCGGTCCATATTTTTTTCTTATGTTGGTAAGATATAAGACATTCATCTGCCACTTTTTAGCGCCATCGGATTATTGGTGTCTGCCTGGTCGGGCGGAAATATGGGCAAACAATTCTTGGATTTTGCATGATGTTAACGCGCCCTCAAACCGAGCCTAAATTGAGCTGGATTATTTGACCAAACACCAAGTAAATATCATCGTGCAAGCACCGTATTCAACTGATATGGCCCCGTGCGACTCCTTTTTGTTTCCCAAGTTGAAGTTACCACTTCGTGGAAGGAGATTTCAGTCGATAGATGTGATCAAAGAGAATGCGACGAAAGAGCTGAAGGCCATCCCTTCGTGTATTGTGTGTTGCTTCAGACGGGTCATATATTGAAGGAGATAAATAAATTTGCCAGAAACTTAACTCTGTTTTGTTTTATTTAAACATTCCCGATACTTTCTGATCATAAGGTATATAACCCCTGAACCTAATTTATTTAACATTAAACATTTTTTTCCGTGTAACTTAAACAAGTATGAATATTTTAAGCGTCCGATTTCTTACCAACTTTCAAGACATTCGAATAAAAGTTTTGTAAACATATACACATTTTTTACGCTGCTGAATACCGTTTGGTTCCTTACTAACTTTCTGTATGCTGCGTGACTTTGTTGCATTTTCATTGCATTACATTGCAACGCATTGCATACGCTTAGCCCCGGGAAATTCTATCAATTCGACGGCCACTTGCGAACGAAATGCAATTGCGATTGTGATAAATCCCAACCACAAAGGCAGCTGAGCCAGTGTAGCGCAATCCATGTACTCACACAAGCACCAGTCGTGTAAAGTTAGCTGAAAAGAGCTAACGTGGAGAGATGCGCATCAAAACTCTTAAACTCCTCGTATATGGAAGCTTTTGTATAGAATGCATCCTTTCTACAATGTAGGGCTTTTCGGTACTTTGTTGTTGTTATTTTATTTTACTTGTAATAAAATTGAATTTTTTTGTTAGTGGTTGCATGCCTTGTGCTTGATTGCTTTGCCCTTTATTTACAATCATTGCATCTCCCATCTACTGTGTTCGTTTGTCTTTTTATTTTATAAAAGAAGTGAATTTTCTTCAATGTAATCATAAAGAATATTACATGTATTGGTTTAAGCGAGCCAACAAATTTTTATTTAAGACTAGAAGTTCAAGTTAATTTAGTGCATTGAATTGAATTCGGTGAGCATTTACAATTTCCGCGCACTTGACAAATGTTGACAGCTTCGTGCGTTAATATTTCTTTATACATCCGAGGAGTAGACCTCCTATTCTACATGAATCTTTCCATTTCATACCCATATTTAGAAATAGGTAATTTAATTAAAATGTCAAAGATTGAGATTTTCTTTGTCTACACAGCGCTCAGCGCTCTAGTTCAACTCTGCTGACACAATTTTGACCAACTTTTCAGTTCGCCGCTTTTTCACCGAAGTAAAGTCAGCAGATTGTGACTGCTGCGTCTGACTGCATGATTTATGGTTTCGAAAACTTGGCTACTACGCGCTCAGCTCGTGCTTGTCATCCAAAACATTTGCGACCTTTAATTTTTCTTTTTCATTCTAAATTTTTAAATACTTCTGCATAAAAAATCCTTGAATGGGAAGAGGAAATAGAATTTAAGTAGTGGCACTTTGTTGACTGTTTTTGGCGGCAAATTATAGCGAAGCATTGTAGCGCGAAATTACTCAATTTTCGCTAGTGCTTCCTTTCGACAGCGGCCGCTGTGATGATTTGGTTGGAGAGAGGAAAAGTGGAGAATTGGGCAACTGAGCGAATAACAGGCCAGAGCTTGCATGTTTGTAGGTAGCACGCATTATCAGCGCATATTTTAGTCTTAAGTAGTTAGAAAGAAAATATCATAGGCAAATACGTCTTTTTTTTGTTCTATTATGTGCGTGCAAGGGTATGTATGTATGTATGTATGTTCTCCGGCATGCAAACGCTAGTTTTTCTTTGCTACTTACTTGTAATATGAATTTAATGAAGAAGGGGCGTTAAGTAGTAAGTTTTTTGTTCAAGGTGCGGTGTGCCTAATGCAAATGACCGCCCCTTGGGCTGGGCTATTGACTGCCTGCGCATTTAAAGGTGCGTAGATTCAATATGTACTGCACAAAGTTAAAGGAGAGCACCACTTCCGTATTTTAGACTTATGAAAAGATTGAAACTTTGCACTCGCCTACCGGAGTTTCACATTAGCGTTTTTTACCTGTATATCTAAAATACTCCATGCATATAAAATTTATTGTACGTATGTATGTATATTTTCTCATTCTTTCAGTTTTTTAATTAAATGGTCTTTTTCAGCGCGTTGCCGGATATTTTAAAAGCATCGTATTCTATTGATGAATATTCATTCCTATTCATTCCCATGGCAGCCGGTTCTACGCTACCGGCATGACTCGGGTTTTTCCCGACCAAGGGCTGCCGCCCCAGTAAACTAGCCCTGTCTAGTGTACCGTATCCTACCCCAAATCTTTCGTCACAGGAGCAACTCATTTCAGCTAGTGTGCTCCAAATACTTCTCTTCCGGACTGGCGTCGAACCCAACCCCGGACCAGAGGTATTCTACTGCTGCATTTGCCACAAACGGCTCCATCCGGACTCCACCTCGGTTAGGTGTAATCAGTGCAACGGGTGATGCCATCTTAAGACCTGCTCAGGCCTTAAGACACACAGGGAGTGGTCCACAAGGTATTTGGCCACGTGTTGCTCCCGCTCACAGGCGGCCCCGACCTCAACGGCTACACTGCCCTCAGTGCCGGCACATCATACTGCCGCCACCAACAACACCTCAACGGTAAGATGCCCTCACGAGCAACACAACTCCCTCTCTGACCCACAACCCTCCTGCTCCTACCCTAGTGCGGGGACAAACCAGCAGCTCTTGGTCCCCCGCACAGTCTGCTCCGTGTGTCAGACCGTAGTTCATCGGAACTTGACAACTGTCCAATGCAATTCTTGCAGTGGCTGGTGCCATTTTCGGAGGTGCTCCGGCCTGCACACCACCCGTGAGTGGACACGCGACTACGTTGCCCCCTGCTGCCGAGCTCTGCACCCGCAACCGCCCCCAGTGGCGCGCCCTCCAGTCAAAATCAGGCCACAACCTATTTTGCGGAACGCACAGCAGCACCTACGCAGACAACATCACGCATCCCTACCCCCCGAGTTACGACAATACTCCCGCGAAGCTTCAAGCTATTGCAACTTAACTGCAACGGACTCACGAGCAAGATTGACGAAATAGTTGACTTCATGAGCCGGTTTGGAATCAAGATAGCTGCGGTCCAGGAGACAAAACTGCACGCGACCTATGCTATCGCTTGCATCAGACAACTCGCCCATTATCATCTCGATCAAGAAACCTGCCGACTTTGTTTCCGCGGATCACCGGTCATACATTAACTTTAACAAAGCTGATTGGACCAGATTCGCGGAATTTACTGAGGACATCTTCGCAGCCCTACCCACTCCCACTGATGTGCGCGCAGGCGAACGTGCATTCCGCAAGGCGATCACAGCCGCCGCGGCTCGTTTCATACCTGCTGGACGGATCCGGGACTTACGTCCCGATTTCCCAGCTGAAGCAGCCGTTCTGGCGAACGAGTGTGATCGCCTACGCCAGGCCGATCCCGGGGATCCTCGAATAAAGGACCTCAATTCGGAGATCCGGCAACTGGTAACCCAACACAAGCGGACCAAATGGGTAGAGCATCTGAAGTCTTGTAACTTCACCTCTGGTGTGAGCAAGCTCTGGTCCACCGTAAGCTCCCTGTTGAACCCGACGAAGCACAACGACAAGGTGGATATCGCCTTCAACGGTCGTGCTTCGACGGATCCGAAGAGATGCGCGAGCTAGAGTGGTGTCCTTTCACCCTTGCTTTTTAATTTCTATATTTCGAAACTCCCCCAGCCACCAGAGGGAGTCTCACTGGTCTCATACGCCGACGACTGCACGATAATGGCGTCGGGCAATGACATTGATGGCCTATGCACCAAAGTAAACGACTACCTCGCCCGCCTTTCTCGCTTCTTCACTGCGAGAAACTTAAAACTTTCTCCTACTAAGTCCACGGACTGGACAAAGGAGGTCAAGCTGCAACTTCAGGTGCACGTCGATGATACCCCAATACCGACGGTAAATAACCCCAGAATATTGGGAGTCACCTTTGACAGCTTGCTCTCCTTCTCAGCGCACACAACCGCTATTGCAACGAGAGTACAGAACCGCAACAAGGTCCTCAAGTCACTCGCCGGCAGCACTTGGGGCAAAGACAAAAAAATGTTGCTGTCGACTTTCAAAGCAATAGGCCGACTGGTTCTTAGCTATGCTGCGCCTGTCTGGTCGCCTAGAACCAGTGATACGCAGTGGACGAAGCTCCAGACCTGCCAAAATACTGCTATTAGGACCGCGACAGGATGTCTCCTGATGTCCCCAATTCAACACCTGCATGACGAGGCTCACATGCTTCCTGTAAAGGAGCACAACAAAATGCTCAGCAAGCAGTTTCTGCTAAGGTGTCACCGTAGGCCTCACCCATGCAGACACCTGATTGAGCCCAGGCACATCAGGAGACACTTCCTCAACTACGTGGACGAGATCCAGGACAAAACAGACATACCACTCCAGGATCACACAGTGTACAGACAGGCCATAAATGACATTCATCGGGAGACCCTTACCACCTTCCTAAGCTCCCGGCCTCCGAATGCCGTTATCGGAGTCCAACCACGACCTATTGCAGACGAAGAGCTCCAGCTTCCCCGAGAGTCCCGCGTAACCTTGGCACAATTACGTTCTGGATACTGTAGCAGGTTAAACTCCTACTTATCCAGAATCGACCCCGACATACTAAACATATGTCCGGCATGTGAAGGCACCCCGCACGACACTAACCACCTTTCCACATGCCCCATCAAACCCACTCATCTAACACCTCTCTCCCTCTGGACCCAACCCGCCGAAACAGCTAGTTTCCTTGGCCTACCGTTAGATGAGCTAGACGAAGACGACCGGTATTTACACTACACTGACAGGGCGAAGATACTGCTACAACAACAACAACATTGACGAATATTATGGTATCTTGTAATCGTTAATTTCCCGTTGTAGTTAAGTGTGCTTAGGAGTGACCAAATGCATGTAGGTCATGGATTCGTTCCGCACGTTCCACGTAAAATATCAAATACCAAATTTTCCTAACAGCGGTCGGCACTAAACGCCGAAAACTCCGTTTGCCGTTTGAGAAAGTCGAAACGCACCACTAGTCTAGAAATTTCAAAAAATCGATTTTTTGTTTTTTCGATACTTCGAAAGTATAGGCTTTTAAGAAAATATTGTAAAATTTTTGTAAGGATATTCCCAGTATTTTCGATGCTGCAGCCGTTTTAGCAGGTATAGTCTGATTCGTCTCGAGGCCACTCTCAAAACTTTAAACTCATTTATCTCGAAACGACTTTTTTCGGTCTGGTGTTGTCAAAAAAAAAACAAAAAGCTATTCAACCGAATCGTCTGAAATTTTAATATGTTGTTCATAACATCAATGGCTATCGCTCGCACTAGAATCATATTATTATTTCGTTTTTTTTTTTAACAACTGAAAAAAAAACATTTTTAGAGTGTCAAATTGAAAACCGCGCCATTTTGTCAATTTTCTTCTTTTTTTATTCTAATACGGGACATAGCTACAGTCGTACTGATTAATAATTTTTTTGTGTCTTGTGTTTCAGATAAATAAATAGCCAAAATGGGCAACACCGTTCAGGCCCAATTTTTCAGGAGAGCCAATTTCAGCGCCATTTTTAAAATTATTAAAATAAAATAAAAATTATTTGTATGTAAAACAAGTTAACTAAAAAACCTAAAAAATTTAAATATCGTTTTTAATTTTTTTTTTATTGTAAAAAAATCCTGAAAATACCCTAAATTTTCGAGCTCTAGACCACCGGGACTCCTTAAATGCCTCTGAACAATTTATGCATCTACAGCCCGCGAAAAAAATACAACACCTCTGCATTTTGATTAGTTATTTATTTATTTATTTATTTATTTTGAATTATTATATTATAAGAATATAGTTCATTCTTTAACAAACAGTATATTCATACAAGTTTCAAACTATGTACAAAATTTATAAAAAATTGTCAAATGTTCATCAAAATTTCGGATTAGAATAAAAAAAAATTGGGTACATAGTTTTGTAGCCCATTAAATTATGTCTATAAAATAAAGAGGGTAAACTTCCGCTAAACGCCAGCGGTCGCCAGCTTTTGTGCACGCAGTATTTTGAATTTCGCCTAGAAAATGTTTATATATAAAACTATAGCAATGAATTATTGTGAAATTTTACATGAAACTTGGAGAAACCGCCACTGAAATTTATGATTTAAGCATCTAATTTAGGGTAAGAAGTAATCAGTAATAATAATTTACAAATCCATTACCTCTTTGTTACTCGTATAAAAAAATTAATCATGCAGCATTCGCAAAATTGGTGTTAAAAAAAAGAGTCAGACATCTGGCATTATTGCAATTGTTTGGCACTTTAAAAGGGGAATCCCACGAGTAGTTTGCTCTCCATAGAACAGTGCAAAAAAAAAAACCAAACATAATAAATTAAATTAAAATTTCAGTCCCGTTTTGTTGAATAAAAGTCCAAATTATAAACTTGGGTAGACAGCGTGGCGGCCTCGGTAGTCTAGCGTAAGGGCAGTAGCCTGCCATCCAAGAGGTTGTGGGTTCGAATCCCACGCAAAGCATGGTCCTCGCACTTTTCCAAATTTACATACTTTCCCCGTTTCTAAAAAAAAACCCCAGACAACGTGGGCAAAGCTCAATTAAAGTCAGAAATTTAATTATTATTAATCATGAAAAGGGTAAAACCGTTCGGGAAATCGCAGAAATAGTAGATTGACCCCGTTCGATTGTAAACGTCGTGATGAAACGTTTCAAAGAAACAAAATCCGTGGAAAATACGAAGAAATCGGCACGACAAAAACTGACGCTTTCCATTTTAATTCAACCGGGCTATTCGGGTCATGTTCTCCGATTTCGATGTAACTCAAATATGTTGCTCTCTGGTCAAAATAATGAGACACGTATTTTTTTGTTCGCCCGAAAAAGTTTTTTTTCAAGAGTTATCGACAATTTTGTTTTTCGGCTCAAAATCGATTTTTTTTTAATTATATAAGAATTTTTTTTTTTTAATGCCCATAACTTAGTCAAAAATGAACCGATTTTAATAATTCTGGGTTCAAAATGATCGTCATTACTTACACGAGCGACTTAATGTAGAAACAATTGCAAAAAAGTAGTTGAAAATTTTTTATTTAGCAAAAAAGAAAAAAAATTGAAATTTTTTCGAAATTCAATATTTCAAAAAATGTATTTTTGTTTTTTTTTATAACTTTTTCCAAATCAAGAGGACACCTCAAACTTCAATTGAGGTGAATGCCCAGTAGCTAAAATGAGTTTTTTTTGAGCAATGAATTTTTGAGTAAAAAACTTGTTTCGCACTTTTTGTTTTTTGGAAAATAAAAAATTTTCAACAACTTTTTTGCAATTGTTTCTACATGAAGTCATTCGTGTAAGTAATGGCGATCATTTTGCACCCAGAATCATTAAAATCGGTTCATTTTTGACTAAGTTATGGGCATTTAAAAAAAATGTCTTATATAGTTAAAAAAAATCGATTTTGAGCCGAAAAACAAAATTGCCCATAACTCTTGAAAAAAAAATTTTTCGGGCGAACAAAAAAATACGTTTCTCATTATTTTGACCAGAGAGCAACATATTTGAGTTATATCGAAATCGGAGAACATGACCCGAATAGCCCGGTTGAATTGAAATGGAAAGCATCAACTGTTTTCGGATGCAGATGAACGTTGGATGGGGCGACAAATTAAGAAAAATCCAAATTTGAGCGCTCCTAAGCTCGCAATAAATATCGCCCAACACCTTAATATTAACTTCAACCCCGAAAATATACGTACAGTGTTGCGAAAGAATAATTATGATGGAAGAGTTGTACGAAAAAAACCTTTCATAAACGAGATTAACCGACAAAAGAGAATAAAATTCGCAACGCGTCATGGGGGGATAAGAATTTCGAGTTCTGGAAGCACGTTTTATTTGCAGATGAAAGCAAGTTTAACATATTCATAGGTCAGGTGCAGAATCATATGCGTGAAGAAACCTAATGAAGAGTTGCTGGAAAAAATTTACGTCGCACAGTTAAACATGGGGGTGGATCGGTAATGGTATGGGGTTGTATGTCCGCTGCTGGTAGTGCAAACATGTGCTTCATTAACGGCAATATGGGCCACAAACAATGCCTAACAATTATAAAAAATATTTGGTCCAAAGTGCTGAAAAGTTGGAACAATTTCCAGTACTATCAAGACAACGATTCCAAGCATAAGGCACTTGATGCCCGTCTATGCTGTATGTACAACTGTCCTAAAGTACTTGAAACACCGCCACAATCTCTAGACATCAATGTAGTTGAACATCTGTGGGCTCATTTGGAAAACCAACTGAAAAAGCATGTTATTAGAAACAAGAAAAGAAGATGCTAGAAGATGCTATTAAAGAAGAAGGTCCCACTATTCCGGCTCCTACTCCTTGGAGCGGAGCACACAAATTCCTAACAATAAGCACAGATACCACAATTTTCCATGCGAAGTTCTTCGCCATAATGGAAACAGTGGAAATCATATCCAAAACAGAGTTCGAGAGTAAAAATTAAAATACTTACGGAAAGCCTTCGGAAATAAATAATTTGACATGCAAGAAGCTGGTCGAATCCATACCAATAAGATTGAATGATGTGAGAAAAAATAAAGGCTTGCCGACTAAAAATTAATTATATTGTTTTTTCTTAAATATTATTTGCCTAACTCTACTTTATATAAATGTCCGAGTGCTTTTTTGGTCATGTATTTTGTTAAGTTTTTTTGTTTGTATTTTCTATAAGAATGAGTTGAAGTTTGTTTATGTTTTTTGTAGTTTTGAAAAATACGCTTGAAGAACGAAAATAAATGTGGCACATAAACGCATTAGATTAACATTTTAATATATATTTTCTTTATTTAAAACCATATCACTTGGGGGTCTGAGTTCTTTCTTAAGCCTCTGTATATGAGAATAAACGTTTATCGCGTGCATCTATTTAAAGTGGTTTAAACATTTTCTAAATGGCCGAGAAGTGAAGGTAATTTACTCCATTCCACGTCAAAAATGGATGAAAATATTGGATTGGCAACTATGTAATTGCGGATTTCACTCATAGATGGTTTCAGTTGAATTTTTAGGTTTGCAGACGTAATACAAATGTAAATCACATTTTGTTATTTGATAGTTGGCAATTCAGCTGTCAATCAGTAAAAAACTTGACGACGCCCTAATCAAAGCAATAATCGATTCGGATCGCCACAGTACAACACGTGAGATTGCAGAGAAGCTTCATGTATCACATACATGCATTGAAAATCACTTAAAACCACTTGGCTATGTTCAAAAACTCGATTCATGGGTTCCTCGCGAACTGAAAGAAACGCATTTAACGCAACGCATTAACAGCTGTAATTTGCTAAAGAAATGTAATGAAAATGAACTATTTTTAAAACGACTGATAACTGGCGATGAAAAATGGGTTGTTTACAATAATATCAAGCGGGAAAGATCATGGAGCAGACCAGGTGAACCAACATAAACAACATCAAAAGCTGATATTCATCAAAAGAAGCTTTTGTTATCAGTTTGGAACCGAACGTTCAATTCTGATCTCTATATTGAACAACTAACGAAATTAAGCAATGAATGCAGTTGAAGAAAAGCTGCCCGAATTGACAAATCGAAAAGGTATTGTACTCCATCATGACAATGCAAGGCCACACACATCTTTGGCAACTCAGCAAAAATTATTGGAGCTTGGTTGGGATGTTCTTACACATCCACCATATAGTCCTGACCTTGCACCATCTGATTACTTTTTGTTTCGTTCTTTACAAAACTTCTTGAATGGTAAAAATTTCAATATGATACTGATCACCTGAATCACTTTTTTGCTAATAAAAACCAGAAGTTTTATGAACGTGGGATTCTGATACTGCCTGAAAGATGGCAAAAGGTCTTTGATCAAAATGGGCAATACATTGCAGAATAAAGTTATTTAGTTCCATGAAAAAATTGTCAGAAAAGGTGTCAGTTTTATGCTACCTCCGAACAGCAGATGGATTTTTTGAGGAGATTTTGTATAGCAGATAGTTAAGTCATACCTTCAGTAACTCCGTGAATGAATTAAGAAAAAAAAAATCGAATAGTGGAAGGACATGTCGTAGGACAGCGACTACTGGCTGATCGCAGGCACCCCGTTAAGAAATTTCACTCAAATTACGAGTTTATTGCTGAAACTGAAACCTATTGTGTGGCAAAAGATAAATCGTTCTACAAAAGTGGTATTGAAAGGTTGGAGAGGCGCTAGTGTTAGTGTGAATGCGTTGTTCTTATGGAAATTACGTTGATGAATAAAGCTAATTTTAAACCTTTCTTTGTTAGACCCAGGACTTTTCAGCCCATGTGTTATGTCATATTCAGCATAAACCAAACATTATATGAATAAACATTCTATCAATGAATTAATGCCTGCTTATAACCAAATATTAAAAGATCAACCAATTCAGTTTTCAAAAACTCACTGTTGCTTACTTTTAAAACTATTCACCCAAAAAATTTCGGATGTTCCTCCCTTAATTGAACAGCGAGGAATTTATGTGATTTTAAAGACTCAAATATATGCAACATGCATCATCCCACTCTGTGCATGTCCTTTTTAACAATAAATACCTTTCAATTATGCAACACACGTTCCGTCCATCTACGCACAGACTCTTGGAAGTATTAAATGGACTGTCCAGGGGTCATCCCCTCGGGCAACGAAGTAGTTGTACCGAACAATGTCGTACAAGTGCCTGCGGCAATCCAGCTTGGCGTTTGACTTCGTGTTGCTGACAATTCGAAGGAATACGCTAATAAATGCAAATATTCGACGGGTTGTTGACACTTGTCGAGTGGAGTAGCTATTGAGGCAATCATTGAATTGCTCACATTATGACAAACTTGACTGAAAGTGCTTTCAATGTCAACATCTTGTAGGCGAAGAGGCGATAAAACTGTAGAATTTTTTTGTGAAATTTCTTTTTGCGTAGGCGAAAGAAAACCCGCATCTGTCCAACATCGGCGGTGCTTTCCACAGTATTTTTACGTGAAGTTGGCTTTTAGCTGTTCTTTAAAAATAATATAAATTAAAATAAAAATAAATTAATATTGTATTTAAATATCTACAAATCAGTACGTCATGGAGATGGTCATCAAAAGACTGCAACGTCACGTGAAATGGTTCAAAAAGTGAAGAAGCGACTTGAGCGAAGTCCCCGACGAAGTGCCAATCAAATGGCGAAACTGAAAATATCTTACCGTAGCATCCGCCGCATAATGAAAAATGATCTCAAAGTCAAGCCTTACAAGATCCAAAAGGCGCATGATTTCACACCAAAGCAGCAACAAGTCAGACTTAGTGCGAAGGAGTTGCTTCGCTTGGCCGAAAATGGAACGTTGTGTTTACTGACGAGAAAATTTTTCAAATTGAGCAATTCGTAACGATAGAGTTTACTAACCGACTGTTCATACGAGAATTTGAGTCATCGATTGGCCACCAGGAGGCAGCACCCGCCACAGGTAATGGTTTCAGCCGCTATAACCGCAGATGCGCACTATCCAATCCTTTTCATCAAGCCTGGTGAAAGGTAAATGCGAAATATTATCGGGAAAGTATTCTGTAGTTGGTTTAAAGCCGTGAACAGACAAACATTTCGGTGGCAAACCATGGACGTTTCAACAGGACTTGGCACCATCTCACAAAGCTCGAGCGATCCAAGAATAGCTAAAAAACAACGAACAGGCATAAGAGAAAACTCAAAGCTAAAATGTCTAGTACCGATAACATTTGCAATTAGGCAAAGTGACAGCCGGAGTCCAACATTAACAAATTTACTGGATAACGAGTAACAACCAGCGAGGTACGTAGTTGAAATGATTGAAGTGCCAGTCTGGCACTCCTCAAGTGGCACTAAAGCGCGTTTTGATACCATTATGAGACCTCCAACACGAAGATATCTAGAACTAGCCTGTTTATATAATGGAGAAGATTGATGGGATTTAGGTTGGCGCACTGCCCAAGGCTGTCGCAGAAAGGAGCACTCAGTGACTTAAATCGTCTAGCTGCCAAACCCGAACATTTACATTTCTGCGCTTTCCTAAGAAATAATTTGTGCAGTTCCCCTTTAACAACTGTCAGGGGGATACCGATGCCCGGGTAGGAGGCCTCTGAGGCCAATTTAGTCCCCTTCCTGGCAAGCTCATCAGCAATTTCATTTCTCTCTACGTTCCTATGTCCTGGAACCCAGATCAGAGAAATGTTACCTGCACACCCAGGAGATTTGATCTCCTCCTAACAGAAGTGCTTACTAATTTACAGAGCCTTGGGCGCGGCTTGACTATTGGAGAAAATGTTAATATCTCCCTCGCCCCGCGTTCCATAAGCCTTTTGCATACCTGCAGGATCGCAAAGACTTCTGTCTGAAAAACACTAGCAGTATTCAGCAGTCTAAAGGAGATAGAAAAATTGGCTGATTTAGAAAAAAACCCTGCTCCGACTCCCGATTCCATCTTGGAACCGTCAGTGAAGACAGAGATGCAAGCGTCGGTGCAGATTTTCCCCTCAATCCAATCCTGCCTATTTGGAAAGATTGCCCTAGCACGACCCTCAAACTCTACTTTGCGGATAGAAAGATCTGTTCGAAGTTCGGAGAAATACGGTGTTAATAACCGGCGAATTCAAGATAATTAGTTACGCGGCGACGCAGTTCTTATTGTTGAGAATGAAGACGACATACAGAGACTTCTCTTCAAATTTGAGCACGTTGCTGAATGCACAGCATGCACATATCTGCTGAAAAAACCAAATGCTTGGTTGTATCCAAAGAACCCATAAAATGCAAATTAGCAGATAGCAATAAGCCGACACAGCAGATTCTGGAATTTACCTACTTATGTCGATTCAAGAATCACTAGCAATCTAAGAATAGAAGTAAAGCAAGCGGCAAACAAAGCAACATCGCTATCTGGCTGCCTGAGAATTGCTGGATGGAGAAACAAGCACATGAAACCGAAAATAAAGTAAAAATCTATAAGACATGCATTCGACCAGTTTTCAGGTATTTTGAAGGGCGGGCAGGTCTGTAACGCAGAACGCACAACAGACACTTGGGGAGAAAACCTAATTTCTACAGAGCTCTTTCATCGCATATTTTACCGAATATTTGTTTTTACCTGCCGAAAGAAGACCTTCATTCAGAGAACACCCGACCTCCTTTTTATAAAATATTAATGCATTAAGTGAATTCACGCCGGCAGGTATGCAATGCCAAATACCAGTTGTGACTTTATTGTTCGTCGCACACAACTGCATGTACATATAATATATGCGTGCTTCCATACACATATACTTATACATACATACATGTATATATATAAATGCCTGAGTAGAGTATTGTGATAATGGCGTGCCTGGCATGCCACACGCGTGAAATACCACAATTTATAGCTCAGTTCGTGAAAGTGTAAAATACGGCTGTTGCATGCAAATCGCTTGATGGACGAGCAGATGACGACACGGCAGCAATAACAACCGCAAGAGCAAACTTCTTCTAGGTGATTTTCTCTTTCGAATAAAAATGTATGCATCTCCATAACGTATGCAAGTACATACCTACATACATGCATGTATGTACTTACGAATTGTTTGCGGCATACACCACAACCATAATTGCAGCCAGTTCTTTCGCAAGCGTTGTCCCACATACAGCATGCAAATGCCGGTGGCGTTGATAGTAACAACAACTGGTTTCAGAACGTTTTTTCGTGCCTATCGCGCGTTTCCAGAAAGAGAAATGAATGCACACGTCAACTGCAGCTCTTTCCCCGCTTTGCATAGTTTTATCTCCAACAACGAGAATGCACGGTTGGTGTTGGTTGCATTGCACGTCGTTTTGACGGCTTTCCACTCAGTCAACTAGTTAGCCAACTAGTGTGTGAATTGTGTTTTTTTTTTTGCAATTTTGCAACAACAGCTCAGCGAAAATGTCACCAAGTGTCATTCATTATGTCATATACACAGACAAACAAACACTTTTATATCTACACTAATGCCGGCTTGTTAAACGCGTAACTGTGCGTCAACGGCAGTCCCAAATGATGGCTGAGTCAGAGGCGAAGTGGTGGCGCTATGCTATCCTTGCTGCTATCGTTGACATTCACGATGCCGGCAGTTGCAGTAAATAACCATGGATGGAATAGCTAAAGTTTACTTTTTCAACGCTGTGAGAAAAAAGTCACTTTTTGTTGTGACGTCACGCGAGTTTTGCCGCCATAATGGGATAGGCAAAATTCCAGATATTGTGAAAAGAAAAATGTAATAATATAAACATGATGTAAACCACGAATAAATAAAAAAATATGTTCAATAATTTTTTTAAATGTTGAATTATTCATGCAATAAAAGCCATACTGTACTGAGGTGGGTGTCATGTGGGAAGTCGCTTATTCAAAGGGAGAAGTTAATGTTGTATATATATAGAATATGGTATATACATATATAAATACATAATTTAAATGTACTTATATTGCACGATTCAATAATAAAAGGTTTGCTTAGTAAGCAGCTTTCTCGTTCCCTCTTGACAAATCGGCTCCCTTAGCAAAACACTGGGTTGTTAGCTCTGAAAATTTTGAGTAAAAGTGGAGAAACAGTAAGTTGTAGAAAAACATTTAATTTTTAAAATGGTGTTGCTCCTAAGCAAGGGTTCAAGGGTTTGTATCGGTATGTCCAGGACAAGTATAATATGAAATACATCCTGACATACCGCTTAAGTCAGGACATCTTAGAGTCATTGGGGCAATGCACGCAGAAAGTGGACTTTTTAACCACCCGAGACCGATAATCTTCAAATATAGGTCACAGAAGTACCTACATAATTTATCAAGAATGGTGCATTTAGCAATGTGTAGTTAATCACAGCCCGCAACACCACATGTTTTGTTACTCATGGTATCGTGTAAACTGATGTGGAGTGGTTTCACCTAAGTGATACTAAAAGGTCCGGCACTCGAGGTGTACCCAATTAAAAAGGCCATAAACTTAGTTTGAAAAATTACTTTTATTCAATTCAAAGTAAAAAAAGTGTGAAAATAATACGAAATTTAAAATCAATTTACTTTTGCTTGATATGACCACCTTTGGCCTTAACTATGGCCTTGAGACGGTACAGCAAGCTGCCCGAATGTGACTGGCAGGTATTTTGGCCAACTCGAAGACAATGGCGCCTCGAGACTGGTGTCGGACCTTCGTCTCCAAAACGGTTCAAAGAGAATAATCCATCGGATTCGCGTCTGGTGAATTTGAGAGCCATTGTGTGGACGTTATGAAGTTCGGAGCGTTGTTTTTTAGGCATTCTTAGTTCACTCGAGATAGTGCCGAGCCCTGTTGAAACGTCTATGGTCTGCCACAGAAATGTTTGCCTGTTCACGGCTTCAAAGCCAACTGCAGAATACTTTCCCGATAATATTTCGCATTTACCTTTTGCCAGGCTCGATGAAAACGATTGGAGAGTGCGCATCTGCGGTTAAAGCGGCTGAAACCATTATCTGTGGCGGGTGCTGCCTCCTGGTGACCAATCGATGACTAAAATTCTTGTATGAACGGTCAGTCAAATAAACCCTATCGTTTTGAGAGTTTAAGAATTGCTCAATTTGAAAAAAATTCTCGTCAGAAAACACAATGATCGGTCAAGCGAAGCAACAGCTTCGCTCTCTCAAGTCTGACTTGTTGCTGCTTTGGTGTGAGATCACACACCTTTTGGACCTTGTAAGGCTTGACTTTGACATAATATTTCAATATGCGGCGAATTCTCCGGTCATATATTTTCAGTTCTTTCGCCATTTGATTGGCATTTCATCAGGGATTTCGATCAAGCCGCTTCTTCACTTTGTGAACCACTTCACGTGACGTTGCAGTCTTTTGATGACCACCTCCATGACGTTTCGCGATGCTACCAGTATCAGTGTAACGAGTAATTGATCGATAAATAAAAACTTATTGCGTGCCCAGAGCACGTGAATGCCAGCGCCGACGTCAAGATCAAATAATTAAAAATTTACGCAAATAAAAAAATATTGGAAAGGCTTTAATAATTAATTTAAATAAGTACAGGTATTTTGGCAAGGGGTTGGGAATGTAAGAATAATTGTGACTCCAAACTTTCGTGGCAAAGCATAGTTCTTATAAAGTAAGGCGTGAGTATGTAATTGTGTTTTGGTCAACTAAAATTATGATGATTCCGCTTCTTCAATGAAAACATTCATCAGGATCATAATGCTTAGGGAACTCAATAGCGAAATATTGGCGAAACTTCGCAACTTCGCGATCAGTTTTGAATTTAAAAATTAATTCACAAAATATAATTCTGGGATTAAGTTTAACCATTTTTTTTTTTTTGTTTTTTTTTTTGTTATAATGTCACACTTGGCAATTTCCGTTCGTATCATATATTTATTTATTTTTTTGTTTTTGGTGGGTGAGGTAGGGCTCAAAATGTCTTCGCACTTACAGCGGCCGTCGTCGACTGCGTCGTGTGGTGTGGCCACTAAAACGATCCCTCCTCTCCTTCTGGGGAGACACCCTTCCCGGAACTGCTTTCTATATTACTTCGGGAGGACCCAGAACGGCATCCATAAAGGACCAATTCTATTCACCCACGTCTGGGTCCACCATATTTGTAGCCAGCTTTCATACCATAGGTTCGTCTTCTTGTGCCCCTATCTGTGCGGCTTCGCTTTGTTGCACTGTGTCGAGGACAATCTTTTTTTTCGTAGTACGTTCTCGATGTATTTCTTTACCGCTTTCCAGCTGTCCTCGCGTTCAAGCATTTTGCTGATTATGTTGCTCGGCGCGATGTCGCCAATCTGCTCCCTCAGAGCATTTCTTTCCGCGAACGATTCGCAGTATATGCACTTGGAATCTCCAGAAGCATCCATGGCCCGAGAGGAACTAAGTTAAGAAGTAGTTCACTTCCCCGAAGTTCCTTTGGACCCCTTTGTCAATTGATGGAATAAGTTGCGCCGTCCATCTACCACTCGGTTCAGTGTCCTATCGGTTCGGCATTTCCGTTCTGAGAAGCTAGTGATGACGCGTTTCTTCTTGGAGTCCCACTCATCCATTCGTTCCCGGACCATGAGGTCGACGGTAGCTCCCCGCTGATCACGAAAATTGCTGCGCCAGAGACATTGCGGTAGGTTGAGGCAACTCTAAGTGCCGTTATTCGTTGCACAGCCTCCAGTGCATTTCGCTTGCCTTTGCAGTTTAGCACAATTCTCCATACTTCGCTGTCGTACAGGAGAATTTGGTTTGTGGCCGCCATAATTAACTATTTTGCTCTGTGTTGGCCCACTACTTAGCATACCTATGAACTTTGCTGCTTCGCTCAGTGTCCCGAGCTGGTATGACCGCCGCTATATCGTCCGCGTATCCCACTGGATATGTATCTTCTGGAATTTCTATGCTCAATATCTCGTCGTAGCTCAGATTCCAAAGATCGAAGAATAGATCCTTGAGCTGCGCCAGACGTTACCGCTTTTGTTTTCTGACCATCTGGTGTGTCGTACAGCAATTCACGTTCACTCAGGTAGCTCTGGAGAGTCCTTAGCAGGTATGCAGGTATTCGAAACTCTTCTCGTAGTGCCTTTATAATGTCTATCCATCGTAGGCTGTTAAAAGCGTTTCGTACATCAAGCGTTGCCAGGACAGTGATGAGGTTCGGGTAGTGGCATCTGCGTTAAGCGCTACTTACCACCTCCTCTATTGCACCAAGGGTTGATTTTTCGCGTCGGGAACCGTATTGCCTTGCTGACAATCCTCCTGTACTCTCGAAAGTCTCTGCAAGTATGCGCCGTATGAGCTTCTGAAGCAATTTCCCGGCGCTGCCCAGCATGCAAAGCGGACGCCAAGCTGACGGTTGTGCTGGGTCACCCTTACCCTTACTGATCAGCATCAGTTTCTGTATTTTCCACAGCTTAGGAAAGATGTTTTGAGCAATGCATGCACTGAAATATTTAATTAACAGACTGTAGGCTAGGCATTAAGAGCATTTGAATGAGATTTTGTTCTCTTATGATATATTAATGGGAATAAAAAAGGCATTGAAAATATGTGTTCTTTATTTATATAAATATACTAATTACTAAACAAATAATTGGCTCGTACATCCTCTGTTAGATGCTCTTCCAATTTATAGTGAGAATCTTGATGTAATTCCACATATAGAGGGACCTACAGTTTTAGGGCGACTCCGAACGGCAAATGGTTTTATAAGGCGATTTTTTTGGCAGAAATACACTCGCAAATTTGCTATTACTAGCTGAGGAACTTACTTATGTTTCCCTTATTTTTTTTTTTTTTTTTTGCGTCATCAGCTGCCAGTTTTTTCTTTGGTTGGCAGCTTAATCGCAGCTCATCTTCCAGTAAACTGGCAGATGCCCACTGATAAATGTGATAATTTGATTAAGCGCTAAGTCAGACATTGAGATACTTGTAAATTATATAAAAAGGAGTAATAATGAGACAAGAGTGTTTTGGGATTTTAAAATTTTTAGTCCTCAAAAAAATCGTAGTTGTTGACCGAGTTTTAAGAAGCAGGTCACGTTTCCTTATCCCTATATCGGGTTAACGCAAACATATACTTTGACGTGATCATCTCTAAACCAAGTTTACTTCAGTAGTTATTGATATATAATTTTTTTTTAACTTTTGGAAATTTAAGTTATATGGAAGGCGGGATTGTTCTTGGGACATATTATGTCAATAGCGGATACAATGTGCACCAACTTCCTTTAAGAATGGATGGCAGAAATAAAGTATTCTGATACTTGTGCGGTGAACGTTTTAGTTGACTTTTTGTTTTATCAATGCTGCATAGTCATAGTCGAGTTAAGGTCGACTCTATTGAAATTACCAAAAGCTGGTACTAAACCAATCAACAAAAGATTAAAATTAAAACAAAATTATTGAACAATTGTGCTTTTTTATGAAAAAATTATTATGTAGAAGAGGTTTCTAAATACCACAAGAATTGTGGAGAAGACGGCCTTTTAATACTTCCACCTTCTGGAGGAACATTTGCAGCTATTGAAGCAACTGCATATTTTAAGAACTGTGTAGTTATCATTCACGTCTGGAAGTTTAACCTGGAAGAAAATTAGTCGTTTGAAAAGTTTATATGAACTTGTAACTATGTTTATAAAATATCTTGTTACAAATATTTTAGGATAGAAAACAAACTGCCCTTAAAAATAAATTTCGGTTGAGCGGACGACTTTTTTATAAATTGTGTGAATTATAAAATAAAGTAAAATCTTTGTTTAATTTTTTTTCTCCATCACCAATTTTTCAGGTTAAATAATAATAATAATAATAATAAATAAAAGAAGAAGGAGAGCTGCCAAAGCGAATTATAATTAATTAATAATAATTATATTATAATAATAATTATAATACGTTCACATGTAACTAGATTATCTACTTTTTCGTGCTTAACTCCCATTCAAAAAGCGAGATTACCCATACAAAATGTCTCTCCCTTACGACTATAAAATAATCCAAGATTATCGCCATACTTTTGTACGTACAACCCTGTGTTTCTGTGTAATAGATCATTATTTTTACGCGTATAAAGAAAAACGTCAAAATAAAAACTAAATAAAATGGATGCCGGCAAAGAAAATAGGTTTGTAGACATAATTCTAATACAATTTTTATTAGGTATTATTAACTATGCATTCATCTAACAGAAAAAACGTGTATCCATAAACGTGTGTATTAGTTATTATAAAACGTAATATCGGATTTCGTATGTGTATTGCTGCCATAATTTTGTGAACCCTCAGTAAACGTCGATTACGAATTTCCTCCAACTGTTTATTACCAGTAACCGATTCCGTAATTAAATTAGCTATTCCTTCGCCTTGTCTTTTCTTCATAACGTTAATAATAATTAAACAAACCCAAAACTTCAAGATATTCCATATTCTATGAAGAAAACCCTTTCAAAACACTACTGACTGCTGATTGTCAATTTTGCAGGTAATCCGCTATATGTAAAGGGTAGTTTAATTTTGAGGTTGTCAATCCGCATTAGTTGCACTTTATTCTGAAATAAGTCATTAATCCCGATTAACGTCACTATCTGTCTAAGCTATAATATCATGAATGTTTATTGAATTTTGTCTTGTCCTCTTTTATCTCTTATTCTTCGTGTGTGTTTCAGAGTTTGATAACTAGCACTAGATAATTAGCGTTCGCTATGAAAAACAACAAGAGTGATTTCGTTTATTAAATTGCGATTAATTAGTTTAAACTAAAGCAATAAAAGGAAAAGCAATGGTATAATATGTCAAGTTAATGTGAACGCAAAATAGATTTATTAACTGACTGATTTAAGGCAGAATAAATGATAAATTAATTTCTAGATTATTTCCAAAATTAAAAAAAAAATTATTTTTCAAACCAAATTTTTTAATAAATTATTGCACATAAATTTTAAAATTTGTTTGAACTTGCAGTCATTGAGTAAAATACTAAACATTAACCGAAAAATAAAGTAATAGTGTGATTTTAATTAAATATTTTTAAAAATTATAAAGCAGACAAAATTATAAAATGAAATCTGGTAGGAGTTGAACATAGACTCCTAACACGGCATTAGTGCTCACTACATGCATCTCTGTTACACCTGTAATGGCAACTCCGTTTTATTGCACAGTGCTACCAATGTTTGCATAGAAAATTACCGGCATTCATCGCCTTCGCCATTTATTTCTCATCGTCGCTTTGCAACAGTTTTGTGCGGCATTTTCTCATTCGCTGTTCTAGAAGGGGGGGCCCAAAGAAAAAGAAAGACTTACAAATTGCGCTTCTTCGTTAGTAAAAACGGCCACGGCGTAACGACTGTACCAATTGTGTGTACAGTGCAAGTGTAGAAAAATTGCTGCAAACATTTTTAAATTGGTAAAATCATCTAATTATCAACATGTCCAGCTTGCCGAGCAAAAAAATTAAACTGTCGAATGATGGTGACGGCAATGCGGCGTCTGCAAACGCGCCTAACGAGGAGGAGTCTGAAGCTTTGGAGCTAATTGATGCCTGCCAAAATGAGATCGATGCGCTTAATGAGAAGGCGAGCGAGGAAATACTCAAGGTAGAGCAGAAATATAATAAATTAAGGAAGCCCTGCTATGAGAAGCGCAGCGAGTTGGTGAAAAGAATCCCGAATTTCTGGGTGACAGCGGTAAGTATCTGTTCTGTGATTATGGTCGTTAATTTTCATAGTGCCGGTGGTTAAAGTGAGGGCATTGCATATACTACATAATTTATACTAATGGTACAATTAGATGTCTAGTTTTATTTTCTCAGGTACTTACCAATATTAAGTGAAAATTGTTTTTGGTATGTGTGTTGAAAACGTAAAAATGTGTATTCTGAATCAGTTCTTTTACACGTTTTTTTCTACATACCCCTTTTGTTGGCAACCACAAGGCAGTCATACCAATATGGCACTGCATAGTGTATGTGCCTGCGTGTGTGTGTGCCTTGTCGTTGGTAGTCACGAAACGGCGTGGCGCTTTGTGTACACATTTTCGCTCTTATACTATTGCGATTTTTTAGTCGCTTCTGCTTTCTTTTTCACTGTTTTTATACGATCTTAATTCATTCTGCTACGCCTCGTATTCTAGTACTTGATAAAATTTGACATCAAGGAAATCATCTCTGCGCAGGAACGTGTGTCCTGCAGGCAGCGATGTTTTTCTTTTATATAATTACAAGTTGTGTATTGGGCAATTCGCAAGTCCCAACCAATTTGGCTACATAATTTCTGCAATGAAATACAATACAGAGACTACCCCTTGCTGTTTGTATGGTGCACCGCCGAGCGAGCTTCATACGAAAATTGACCGCCAAATTTATTATATTACATCACTTTATTACAAGCTTTTCTAATTCATATCCTTATGCTTTTATTTCCGAAGTTTATTAACCATCCACAAGTGTCTGCCATTTTGGATGAAGAGGAGGAAGAATGCCTCCATGCTCTTACTAAGTTAGAGGTAGAAGAATTCGAAGATATAAAATCGGGATACCGCATCCATTTCTACTTCGACGAAAATCCCTATTTCGAAAATAAGGTGCTTACTAAAGAATTCCACTTGGGTTCTGGAAGTGAGTAATACAATGCAAATGCTAATTATTGTATAAACAAAATAATATATTTGTAAATATTTTTGCTCAGATGCGGAAAACAGTGATTGTCCATCGTCGACGAGCACACCCATCCAGTGGAAGGACGGCAAAGATCTTATAAGATCATGCATGACGAAGCCCTATCAGCAAAATAAACGGAAACGACCTGCGGACTATAAGACATTTTTCGATTGGTTCTCAGACAATACTGATCCAGTTAATGATGAGATTGCTGAATTGATCAAAGATGACCTCTGGCCAAATCCTCTTCAGTATTATTTGGTACCTGATATTGAGGTTGAACCAGAAGATGATGAAGACGATAATGAGGACAATGATGGTATATTCTAATTTAGCTTAATTGTATGTATGTAAGGTCCATTTATAATCGATATGCACTTTTCTTTTCACAGAGGAACTTTTTGACGATGATGATGCAGAAGGCGAAGACGATGACGAAGAAGGTAAGCACAAAATTACAAACCGGTAGATTAAATGTTTACATATATATATATTTTTTTTCTCTTTTTCAGATGAAAAGTAAACAAACCGTTGAAGGAATAATTTCTTTAAAGGTCTTCGACAAAATACAGCTAAATAGATTTCTTTAATTATAAGAAATACAATTAAAAGTGTCCGATCGACTAATAATTTTTATATATTCAATTTCTTTTTAATTGGACTTCGAGTAGACTAACCTTTTCAAATTGGTTTAATATTTTTCAATGAAATCTCGAAAAATTAGTTGTAAATTATTTTCCATTTGTGGAAACAGCTGCGTTTTGCTGCTCATCAAAAGACGATAACTTCACATCTGAGGTTAGAGATGTTTACTGTTTATATGTGCATATGAACTTAAAAAGTGCAAACTATGTTGAAAGCCTGCATTTCTCAAACAAAGTAAATACATACTTTAGTCCAAATATTCAGTTGTATTTTGAATATTCACATCTGAAATAATTTTGTTCGAATTAAAATTAATGTGTGTATGACATGTAAACTGAATAAAAGTCCTTAAAATTTAAATAATTTTTAATATGGGTAAACAGATTTGAAGTTGTATCTTTAGTCAGTAATCGAGCGAAGTGTGACAGATTTTAGATATGACTTAAGGCGCATTCATACAAAATGATAACAGTAAAGCTGCTGGCAGGTTTGGCGTTTAGAATAAAGAAATATCTTGTTTTCGTTTGCGTTATGACTGAAATTTTGTCATTCAAACCTAGAATTTGCAGAAATCTGCGTATATAACGCGATACATGTAAATTTTAGGGAGCGTGTCATTCTGTATTACAAAATTCTGTAAATTGCAAAAAAATTCTGCTTGTTTAATGCGAAAAATTCTGCTTTATTCAAGTTTTGTGATTTTCGTCATACAAGAAGTAACAAAATAAACATTTATTCCATAAATATACATATGTATATGTTTAAGCGATAACAATATTTTAGTTTAGCCAATTACAATATTTTTTGGAATTCTTTTTAAATATGTAGTGTGACTTCATTCATTTCTTTTCTTAATAATTCTTCGCAGTTGTTCGTTTTTTTTTAGAAGAGTTCTACACAAGAATACTGTGGATTGCGTAGCCGGAGTTGGACTGATGAGGGTTATTTTTTTGAAGCGCGGCCAAAGGCCGCCCACGCGAAAAAGAGTTCTACGCAAAAATACTGCGGATTCTATCGAAACTGAAGAAAAAATTATTATTATTATTATTATTTTTTATTTAATATCTCGAATAGTAATAAAAAATAATAATAATAATAAATTAAATAATTACATTCCCTCTTTAACATTGTTAACATTATATTTTAATACAAAATTTTGAAAGCAGAATTTTGTTTTTAGAATTTTGTACATACAGAATTTCGACACCAACCCTAAATTTTATTTTGATTTGTTGTAGTAGTACATTTTGAAAAAGTAGGCATTTTTAATTTGTCTTGCTTGCATATAAAGTGTTTCCTTTGGTTACCTGCAATATATACAATGTCTCTCGGGTTTAGAGCTTCAGAGCTTACTTAGACTCGCAAAAGACGCAGGCTTAGCCTGTTGCAAGCCAAACGTAAGGGTCAAGCTCCATCTATTACCGCTAAGGGCCAATAGATCTATGTGATGGGCTTCAGCCAGGCAGGTCAACCTAACCTACAATATATACACATACTAGCGTACCCTCGCCCGCTTCGCTAGGCGAAAAATTCAATGATTTGCTGAAAGAGAATAAAAAAACAAAGCAAATTCTTTGATACAATTTCATTCGAACTTTATTGTTTTGGTAGACAACGTTTTTGGTTTTTCCATCTTTCGCGTAAATGAATAATGTTGTCCATGAGAAAAAATTGGGTATTCTAAATTAATACCGCACATTTGTAGAGACTGTCCTTGCGCCTTATTAATTCTCATAGCGAAGGCAAGGCGAATAGGGAACTGCAAACGTTTGAAATCGAATGGTAAATCCGGCGCAACTATGTCAAGAGGTATTTGATCTAAAATAGCTGAATTTATATCATTGACGTCCTTATTTTTCCCAGCTAAAATTGCTCTTTCGCTGAGCCAATCATGGTTTTTGTAATGTTGAACTATGTTTGGAAATACACTCTGTATCAATGCCTCTTTAGACTGTGCAAAAGTGCAGAAATTGTTAGGCAATGTTATCATTCCTGTTGCTTTTGAAAAAAGGTTTATTTTTTTGGTTAAAAAGTGTTTTTTGAAGTTTTGAAAAACACTTCGCTCTAACAAATTTCTTCTCAGTTAATTGCTGAAAATTAAATATTTTGAAAAAACTATTTTTTTTTAATTTAACGTTTTTGAGAAAATTTTGTTCTTGAAAAAATTTCATACTTTTTTAAAAGTTTAAATTAATTTGTTAAAAAAGATTTTTTTCCGCTTTGAAAAACACCTCCTCAAAAAAATGTATTCTCTATTAATAGTGGAATATGAAATGCTTTGAAAACACCATTTTTTTTTTAAATTTGGTTTGGTTTTCAGAAAATTTTGTTTTGAAAAAATTTCATACCCTTGAAAAGTTTAATTTTATTTTATTTGTTTAAAATTTTTGACATTTTTTTTTTGTAATTTTAGAAAAACACCTCTTCGAAGAAATTTCTTTTATCTTTTTGAAGAAAATTTGGTTTTGAAAAAATTTCATGCTTTCGAATTTTTTTTAATTTACTTTATTTCTTCAAAATTTTTGAAAACAATTTTTTTTATCATTTTCGAAAAACACCCCTTTGAAAAAATGTTTTCTATGTGTCATAGTGGTATTCCATTAACTTTTAGGATTATAGTCAAATACTTACAAATATCTACGCTTTCACAAATAGCGACAATAAACAAATTTCCTCAAAACCAAAAAATTTACTTTTTTTCTAAAAAAAATTCTAAACAAACAACGTAATAAATTTAGAATTTTGTGTTCACGAAAAAACAGTATTGTTTTTATTGTATTAACTGAAAACCAAAATGTTGCAAAAAATCAAAACAAAACTAAATTATTTTTTTGTGTTCATTTGGTCCATATGTTCCATAAAAAGTTGATATGGTAAATAATATGCAGGGCCTGATACACGCAAACTTCCATTGACCATTATAGTGACAAAATTATCGATCACCAATTCCAACAGGATTTCAAAATCAGAGTTGGAATGAGTTGTTGTGTGGTGTACTTCTGAAAAAATGAGAAATAAACAAAATAAATCTAAAAATTCGAATTCTAACTTTATCTTGTGTATGTTCTTATTACCTTTGAATTTTTCCAATGAAGCACCATTCATTTTAAATTTTCCAAGAATTTTTTTTATCATTTCGCGTTTCTTTCCTTTTTCATTCGATTCCAACATTTGTTCATAGCCGAAAACATCGTTTGCAAACGCATTCATTTCCATATAGAATTGGTCAAAGAAAGCATTGCTCAATTGAATTGAAACATTATTTTCATAAATACTTAGGACCTTAACTAATGCACCTTGGTACATACCTAACGCAGATATTCATCGCGACCTTGACATCGATACTATTGATGAAACAATACAAAGCGCTAGCAGAAGACACATAAATAGACTATTAACGCATACAAATCCTATGATGAGAAGACTACCAAATAAAGAAAAATCTACCCAAAGTCGGCTTAATCGTCAAACACCAACAGATCTTGCAAAATCCTTGTAATCAATTGTCAACTAATCGTATATGTCATTGTTTGTTAACCACTTGTTTTTAAATAATATGTATATATTTCTTCTAAATGAGCTTGGGGGCATTGGCCCTTCAATATCACTCTCATTCCATCTTTTTGTAAATCAAATTACTTATTGTCTAACGACAGGAGTAATATTTTATGGAAGAAATAAAAAAAAAAAAATTTTCATTCGAATCATTTGAAATTTCTGTATACAATAACGAAAAATTCAAAAAAAGTTGTACACATAAAATGAATGTCGATTCGAAACTTACTTTAATCTAAGAATCGAGCAAGTTTTGTTTTGTACAATATTTTGATTTTTTCTTTTTTTTATATGAAGAAAATATTTAAAAGAAATTTGTTTTTGCTAAAAACCTTCCCCTAGTGGATCCCTATAATATGAAAAAAGAACGAATAAAATTGGCCTCGTATCGGCCCAAAAAAATGCGTACAAACGAACATCATTTCATTTTTATATATATAGAAGATAGAAGATAAACTTTTTTCACCTGAAACAAATTTTCCGAATTTTTTTATTCCCCATGGCTAAACCATCCTAAATCCACTGTTTGAGGCCCGCTATAATAACCTGAATATTTAAATTGCAAAAAAGTGGCAATGCTAATATAAGGCTTGGCGACAGATTTTCTTATTTATAGCATACAGCATATGACTTAGACAAAAGTTATTCCCACGAATTCATAAATTCGTCTTGACTGATGTAATATTTAAAAACGTTAAATCTATGAAGTCCAACGAAAAACGGATGTTTCTCCCGGTTCTCGGTTGTCTGGACCGACATGTTGTATGATGTAGAGGCCGCTATTAATAAGGCATGTCATAGTTTATAGAGTTGCCAACCATTCTCGATTATTGATTGATCAGCTGGCAACGCTCGGTGTCATTCAATAAACTTCATTTGGCGACGTTTGTGAAAGGTTTCTTCAGATTTTCCAGGATGGCGGCCGCTAATAAACTTGCAATTTTGGTAAGTTAAATCTGGAAAAATTACTACAAGTTGCATATTTCGTATAATCAAAATAAATTCTTAATCGTGTGAAAAGGTTTTTGTTGGAAAATGTGTCGCTTGCCGCGGTGTGAAAATTCAATGATACATTGGTTATGTAATTTAACCATTCTAATTTTTATATTTTTTCTTTAGACCCGAACCTTCTGTTCTCAAACTAAATCTGTGAAGCCACCAATTCAAGTATTCGGTCTTGAAGGTCGCTATGCCACATCCCTATACTCAGCTGCCTCAAAGTTGAAGCAGTTGGATCAGGTGGAAAAGGATCTGAATGCTCTGCAAGCAGCTTTGAAAAGCAACGTTTCGCTTCGTATGGCTGTCACCAATCCAATTATCAACAAAAAGCTTATGGCGAACACACTTAAGGAGACGGCCGGTAAGTTAAAGATGGCACCAGCAACTGCCAACCTTCTGGGACTTTTGGCTGATAATGGGCGCTTGAAAAACATTGACACTGTTATAAGTGCATACAAAACTATTATGGCTGCCCATCGTGGAGAAGTTGTGTGTGAAGTTGTCACTGCCAAGCCTTTGGATTCGTCACAGAACAAACAGTTGGAATCAGCACTTAGGGTAATTAGGAATTCAATACTTTGTATTTTAATCTATTATTTTATGCCAATGGTAACGTTTGATCATTTTATTTTCATATTTCAGTCTTTCCTGAAGGGTAACCAACAATTAAAAATTACATCTCGTGTAGACCCTAGCATTATTGGTGGCTTGATCGTATCTATTGGCGACAAATACGTTGATATGAGCATTGCCACCAAAGTCAAGTTGTACACAGATGTGATTTCTTCATCGGCTTAAGATAAAAGTTAAGTAGCACCGAGTGAATACAACAGAAACTGCTATGTCGAAAATAATATATTAAAACAAAGTGTTAATAAAAAGTAAAAAGTAAAGGCTTTTATCTTTTACGCTATAATAAAACTCTATGACCGTCGGGTCTATACGTTCGAATTACTACTGGAAAAAAATGATTGCGCGTGATGCAGGGTGTAACAGAATATAAACTATATTTAAAATCTGAAACATATTTTTGCATCACTCTAAGTTTTTGGAACGATGAATCGAATTTGAAGCGCTTCTCGCTTATATGTGGAGGAAACTTATATGCCTGATCAGGTGATAGTCCAATTTTCTCATTCAGCTCATATTCAAAACATTTGTATGTTGACTGGGTGAAACAATACTTTTCCAATGAAATAGACCTGCTAGGTTTCACTAGGATCAGCATACTATATTTCGAGAAATCTTAATTATGGTCTATTTTAGTTCAAATTCAGATTTTGTCGACGAAAGTTCAGTGCAAAATATTTCGAAAATAACATCCACAAATTAAGATTTAGCAGTGCGGCCCAATAAATCTATTGTGTCCTCTTCATGGATTCAGAGTATTTCTCTAAGACCCAAAAGATCAGCCAGCACTACCTAACCTTATCTAAACCTCTAACTTCCTCATTTTAGTGTTTGTCTTATTTTATTGGGTCTTGCTACCCCTTATGGTAAAATATGTTTACCCAAGTGTGCTATATGTCCCGCTTATGCATCAGTGTTGGGCGCGATACCAGCGATTTCATATTTCTCCCTGTAGAACCTGCAAATTCCATTGGTATATATTCCCAGGCTAGTAAGATGATATTCTTAATTATTGATGATAAGCATTTTAATTACGCCCTGGCGATAGTGACAATCCATATCGTGTGGTGCTTCTACTTTTATTAGAAGCGCTGCAAAAAATAATGCCTGGCTATTTAACAATAAAAAAGGGCTCTTTGTAGTAACGCACACCGAGTAGGATTAGTATGCCAGTGATTGTTTTCCCCTAAAAGATACATAGAAGTTGTAAAGGTTATAATATGTGGCTCCATACATAGGGGATTTGAATCCGTGCATTGTCAAATTTGGCGAGAATACTTAGCTTTAACATTTAACAATGGAGTACGACGCGATTGGAACGCGTTAGAATGTTTTAGTAAAATAACTACTCTATTCGCCAAATGTTCTGTGCTTTGTGTCTAAGTAGCAACCCACAGACTCCATAAAGTTTAAACAGTCGGATCGGTGATCGATGAAGCGGTGCCTATGCGTCAAAGAAGTATTACCGCCAAATTCGACAGTAAATATCCTCTATGTAACGTATGGTATTGGGTACCAAGTCTTAATTACCTTTGGACGACCGAAAATTTTCTGATGGCCCTAGAATAACTAATGAAACTTTCGATATCTCAGGCAAAATGCCTAAATTTATATTTTCTTAGTAAAACATTTTCACAAAAAATAAAGAATATATCACGTATTTACTACATTAAGCGCAACATTTGTAAGGTATGTACTATTTCAAATAATGGACATCTTTTTAAATATGACAAGGTCAATGCATACAAGCTATAGAACATTTATTACTGGTTATCAAGAGATATTTTTTTGTTGACACCGACCGCTTCCGTTGTTGTGGTAGGAACATCCACTTCATTGGACTTCAAAGCCCGTCGTAACTCCTCGACATGTTTATATAGCGTTTGATGTGTACTCCGGTAGCGGTCTAACGTATTTTCAAGCTTTTGAATTTGCGTTGCTTGTCCGCTTATTATTTTAAGTAGCTGTCCTTTGCCTAACTCTTCACTACCGCTATCAGAGCTGCGACTGAAGCTTTCTACAGATATTTCTTGATCAATAGATTCTTCTTTACCCAATACTGAACTAACTGGGGTATTGCTACGTTCCGGACTACTTTTTTCCCCCTAAACTCATTTGTGGCATTGTTGCTGTTATTGTTGCTAGAACGGGATCGTCAGATGTTTGTCCCATTTCATCCATGACTGCACCACCGGCTGACCACTCAGATATCTCTTCCGACACTAACACTTCTATTTCCGAGTCCGTGCTTCCAAAATATTTTTCATCGTACTCTGCAGAGTCAACTAACAGCAGTTCCGTTGAATCTTCAATACCACACGAAATAGAATCTCGATGCTGTAATTGTGTTACTTGACTTGTTTTTTGTTGTTTCTGCATTTCCTTTTCTATTACGGTATTTGTTTCAAGTGGTTCCGCCGCATTTTTCAAGATGGTTAACGAAGGCTCAGTTGATGGTGTGTTTAATACATCTTGGGCACCATTGGATGGTTCCGATGGTTCGGGAAGTAACTTATTTTCTTTCTTTTCATATACGGTCTGCATTGAGTAGTTGGAGTCGATAGTATCACCACTGCTATTACTGCCACTTCCATCGCTGTGAATACTTTTATGCATTTCTGCTAGGATCTCACGGCTGCGAGGATGTAAGAGTTGTACCTGTACAGTAGTAGTAGTATTGGGTGTCACAGATTTTACGGACGATACGTTTCCATCATCAGCATTAGAGTCCCGAATCTTTTGAAGTTCCAGCTTAGATGGGTCAACGGCATTTAACTTTGGACCGTTATCACCATGTTCGTAATCAGCGGCATCACCAATTTTTACAGTTACTCCATCTCCAAAGTCCATTGCTTGTGTAGAAAATGTACTATCCATATATTTTTAAATCTAAATAATTCTGTTAGCTTCCTTTTTTGTCGCCTCTTTAAATATTATTGCTTATATTAATATGTATACAAAAATTAAAAGTAAATTGTACCCAAACGGCACCAGAGATGATATTGCACTGCAACTTAAACGAAATGCAAATTTATGCATATGCAAGCCTAACAAATATGACGTCACTGAAAGGGGGTGCCGAGTGCAAATCGAAATTCAAAAATCAGTTAAGAATGATTCTGTTTATCGTGAAAATCAGTTGTAGGCACAGTTACTACACGTTTAAAAAAAGCTAACAAAATTAATACAAAAAGATATAAAAAAGTTCAAAACACAGTTTTATTGATTTAAAAAAAAAATTATAATATTTTAAGTAGGTACATATATGCAAGCAAAACTGTACGCGTATGTAATTCGTTAATTTAAATTTAATATTGTATTTATTTAAATAATTAGTTCAATAATTAATTATTTCAAAAAACCTCTAGTGAATATGTCTAGCATTAGTACTGATAAATCAATACAAGTATTTTTAAATAAAAAATTCAATATAAAAGCAAGATTGTCAGGAGACAAGATTGTGCCATCCAAGGCCCGTCATGTCAGCACAGAAAACAAGCAAATGAAAAGAAGAGGAAGAATAAGCAAATTTAAGTGGAGAGCCAAAGCGAATTCATTCAATTTTGGTTCACTAGAGTTGCGATTTGGGGTTTTGAATGTCAAATTGGCCTACTTCTTTGTAGTTGCTTTGTAGTTACTTTTTTGTTTACATTCTAATTGAAAATGTATGTTAATATTGTTGTTGCCCTGGTGCGTTTTATAGATTCGCCTTTTGGAAAGAAAAGAGTGATAGAACACAGCAATTTAACACGCGCTCCTTCAATTTTATTATTTTGTTTTAGTTGAAATCATACATGTTAAGTTCCAATTAGAATTAGCAATTGATGCAATTAGTTTATATTCTCTAATTCATCAAACAATTAGAATGAGTTCAACTAATTCCCATTAGATAATTGAAATTTTTATTCCAATGGTAAAACTAATTGCAATTAGTTGCCATTAGCAAAAAAATTGGTTTACCTTTACAATTAGAAATCTAATTGACTTCTGCTAATGCAATTAGATATTCAATTAGTTAATTCTAATTCGAGCTAATTAAATATCTAATTGCATTAGCAGAAGTCAATTAGATTTCTAATTGTAAAGGTCAACCAATTTTTTTTGCTAATGGCAACTAATTGCAATTAGTTTTACCATTGGAATAAAAATTTCAATTATCTAATGGGAATTAGTTGAACTAATTCTAATTGTTTAATGAATTAGAGAATTTCACAAAAGAAGGCTAATTAGCAATCATTAGCATTATCTAATCATTATTTAACATCTATGGTTGAAATACAAAATATTCTCATATTGAACAACAAAGAAGCAACTTTGTACATACAGGTTTGTTTAATTCTTATACTGACGTCACTCAAATGAACAAAGGAGCTATTTGTGGAGGATCCCAATCTTTGTATTATCTACATCGTATTTTGGTATCATTTGGTATCGAAGAGAGCCAATAATAATAATAAATACCAAATACTATCAAACATGCAAAATGGCAGCTTATTGGTTTACAGATGTTGGCAATAAATGACTTAAAGTATTTCATACCATGTATTGCCAACTTTGGTGACTAACTGACCTCGCCTGTTTATTACACACCATGATTACATCTCTGGAACGATGTGTTTACATTTTGATTAAAGGCGTTATTTACATTTGCATTACTTTTGAGTTGATTAGAAAATAACGCGAGAATCACTACATTAGAAGAACAGTAGACTACATTGTGATAAATTTGCACACGATAGAGATTAAATCTTGGAAGTTCAGAGAATATTTTAAGTATCAGTGTTAATGCCTCAGTTGTGCGCGAATGTCAGCTTCTATTAAGCGGGGAATTTGCTCTTAGAAAAAAAAATGTATAACCTTACGGGTGTTTCAATATGGAGTAACAGTAATAACAGTACAGACCGTGGTGATGGCGAAAAAATTTTAGCTATAGGTGTCTTAGGTTTGGGTAGCCTTTTGTCTGGAATGCTGCCAGCTATATTTTCAGATCGGAGTCGTAGACGCTTCCCTCTAACAACATCAATGTTATTGTGCTTCGGTGCGGGCATATTGTTAGCTACTGCGCTAGTACATATATTGCCAGAGGTACGAAAGCAGATGGATTCAAACTTTGCGGAAATTACAATTTGTGGAGGGTTTTTCGTAATATATTTTATTGATGAATTCATACATTACTTTTTCGGTGAAGCGATACAACATAGGCATTCTCGAAGCACAGAACCACTTCGGAACCACAATCAAGGTTACGGCGCCGTAAACAATGACACCACCCCCCTTTTGGTTGATGCACATGATCATTACAATACTAACCAGTAAGTTTAAAATAAACCAAAATAGTATTAAAAATTGTAAAACTCAATGTAACAGTCATGGTGAACAACAACAAAACAACTCGTACAATACCTGCAATGAGTCATCACACCAACATTTTCAAAATAACACCTCGCACTGTGCGGATCAAACAGCCATAGCAGATGCAAACGCTCGAATTTGTCATACGAGTCATGAAGAACCCTGTGCTCAGTCTATGACGGGGACCTTTGGACTTTTTGTGGCATTGTCTTTACATTCAGCCATCGAGGGTCTTGCTATTGGTGTACAAAACTCAGCAACAAAGGTACGCCTGACTAATTAAGAGTTAAACATACATAAGTACACCTCGCGACAAATGGTAATACATGTTGGCCAGTTTTATTTTATTTTTCGAATAACTAATGCACATTTTTAATATGGAGAAAATGATCAGTACCATTAAAGAAAAAAATTATAAAAAGTTAACGGGATTTTTTAGCAAACTCAAATTAGCAAATAAAAATCATCGAATTCGTTTGTATAATATAATATAAAGTACAATTAATTATTAATCAATTAAAATTGGTTTTCGTAGATAATAAGCTACACTTTTATACAAAAATAATAAACATTAAAAAAAATGAAATAGTTAAAACTGTTAAAAAAATACTGATGTGCTAACATTTGTCGCAGGGCGTACATACATGGCTATTAAATAGCGAAGCCGACGTAGCAACTTGTTAGAATTAGCCTTTCACTCGACCCTGGTTAGCTATGTATTGTCTGTCAGAAATGTATACCCCATTACAAGATTCCAGTGTTATTTGCAGAATTCTGCGCGGTGTGAATCATCTTTTTCCTAGACCGTTGAAACCTCTAGAAATTGACTGAAAAACAGTTTCGTATTTAATATCCACACTTCGTAGGTGTGCCACTTATAACAAGATATGACCATTAGATTGGAGTTTTCAAGTCGCAATACCTTATATATATTTTAGGTTTTATTTCATAGATTAATTGGCGCTTACATTCTTTTCGGGGGTTTGGCCGAGCTCCTCCTCCTATTTGTGACGTGTGTCGTATTGTTGTTCCACAAATGGAGGGACCTACAGTTTTAAGCCTACTCCGAACGGCAGATATTTTTTATGAGGAGCTTTTTCATGGCAGAAATACACTCGTGGAGCCATTGCCTGCTAAGGGGCGACCGCTATTAGAAAACACGTTTTTCTTCATTTTGGTGTTTCACGGAGATTCAAACCAAAGTACTCCAAATTTCGAATGGCAGTCACGCACCATCTCATTCGGCTACGAATAGATTAATATAACAAATATAAATCTTTTAAAAATTAGACCAATGACAATAAGAACAAAATGAAATATTCATGTGGTCATTGAAATAGATAGGATACAAAAATAACTTACTGATTTCATTAAAAATGTTGTTTAAATTATCGAAGTTTACTCAAGATACAGTGGTTATCTACCATGATTATCAATAGGTCTGTGTCGCCCAGCATCATTTCCAAATAAATTTATTTTTGATTCATTGCTCCAAACTTCAGTAATAACTTTAAATTTGTTCGAGCGGCACAAGAAAATCGGTAGATAAACGCGGCTGACCTATTTTAATGACCGTATGTGTATATATAAGGTAAAATAGGGAGATTCTCTATGTAACGCAAAACCTTTGGTAGTTGCACGAATTCCAAAGTTTTCCAATCTGTGCCAGATCTGCAAAAAATGCAATAGCGAAACCCTTATATACTTTTAGTCTAAGAGTTGGACAAATACGATCATTTGCTTGTTCTTCTTTTATTGTAACTTAGCAGCGTGGGAGTATTATCTTATTTTTGTGTAGGATTTTGGTATTTCATGCTATTATGCAAACTTGCTAGATATAGAGAACCCCCCCTAATGCGTTATGTTCTGCAATCTATGCTTATCACTAACTTTATTTTTCAACAAATATTGGCCTATATCCGCTAAGCATCTTTACTTAATGCGTAAGATTATTTTTACCACGTCGAGATGAAATAAAATGATGGTAAATATTTGCAGTAATCCACTGATAAACTAGATCCAATTTAAATTAATTTGTTAGTGCAATTTGCAGCAACGCCACTTGTTGATAGAAAAAAACGTTCTCAATCATTTTAATGTTGTCACAGCGGATAGTGTTGGGCAAATACCATCGGAAGTCACGAAAAGACATAGCACATTGCTTTATTTTTTTTTTTTTTTTTACTCTAGACGTCAGACGCTTTTTGTATAAGAAAGAGGGGCGCATACGCTTAATACGTATACATGACTCGTTTTGAATTAATTAATTTTTACATGTGTAGTTTAAGCTTCCGTATAAATTTTTGAGTGATGCTAACCGTCGTTATGTTGAGGAATCCGCTGAAGGTGTATATTCTTTTCAGTTATTCCATAAAACGTTTTTCTTGTTATACAGCTTTTTCCAGATATCCAATATTCGCTCGTAGCTTTCCAGTACAAATTTAACGAAAAAAAAAACGCAAGTGTATAGAAGCTTTCTGTATGGTTGTGAGAGTGGAAATACATTAAATTTCACAATCCCGGTTGAGAATAAAATAAGAGCTTTCAACCCCCAGATATTTTTTAAAAGTGTATGTACTTATTTATGTCGACTTCTCTTCAAACCTTCTAAATAGACTTTGGAGCTTTGTAATTAGAATATGCATCGGAAAGCGAATATCAAGAACTTTCTTAATTGACCTTATATGTATGTATATACAAATATGTCGTAGAACTGTAGAGCAGCAAAAGCTTTATTTTATTGTACATTGTTGCATTATGATAGACTACAACAAATATTTACGATCTAAATGTTCCCAACTAGCAATATTTTAATAATGTATTAATTTCAGGTCATTTTTTTGCTCGGAGCAGTTGCCTGTCATAAGTTTGTTATGGGCTTCTGTTTGGGTTTGGAGTTTCGCTCAAATCCACAAACAAGTCTTCGCAAACATTTCATCGGCATACTGGTGTTTGCACTGGGTGCTGTTTGTGGCATTGCGGTCGGCATGGTCATAGTAGACGTGCCCTACAGTTGGACTGGCTCGGTGCTGCCGGTTATACAGGGACTTGCTGGTGGAACGCTATTCTATGTAACCGTTTGTGAGGTCATACCTAGAGAAAAGGCGCGATGGCATCAAAATCCTTCGAGAAAGGCAGCAGGTTTTGGACAGTTCCTAGCCGTTTCTGGTGGTTTCGCCATAATGTGCATCATTAACTATTATTTGGACGGTAGGCATCAGCTACATTAATATGTACATTACTTACCATTCATTTCAATACAGATGGCGATAGCTAGTTGATCGAGATCTACTCAACATTACAATAACAATTATTACTATTACAACAATATTGCGCTCCTATTACTTTTTTGATGGCCTGCTGCTGATACTCAGCTGATCAACTGTAGCAAAATTATGAAAAATTATTTCGTGTCGAACGCATTGTTTGAGAATATGAAAATAACGAGTAGCTTAGCTTTATTTGAATTTAATTTCGCACTAACAATATTAAATAAACAATAATAAACTTCAAAGTAGTATTTATTTATTAAATAAAAACTTACTTTTTCATTTCTGTTCTGCAGTGAAAACTTTTATATTGTGCTTGACATCAGATTATCTGTGCTGTTTTTCTCACTTGCAAAAAATTTATCCAGTAAAAACTGGTAACTTCCCCTCAAAATGAAATGTCATTTTTCTCTCTCACTTTCCCTCACTTTGCAAGTTTTTTGGGTACATAAATAGTAACAATTGTTACAAACTATTTGCTTCATGAACAGACCTATTGTTGTAGCAGCAATAAGAGAAAACCTGACTCTATCTCATAGAAAGTAACACTGCCGCAATTTTTAACATGCTCTGCTTTCGAATGCTAATCTCCAATATAATAACTCTTGACTAAACCATAGTTGTTTTTATTTTGTAAGTAATCGGTTTATTGTAGACAGCATAAATATGTATTGACATATATATTTTACGCATAGTGTTTAAAGAAATTAGTACGAACCAAGGGTAAATTCCCTATATTGTTATTTAAGAATAAAGTATTTAATTTCTATCAAAGAAAAGTTATCGTATCCTAAGCATGCTACAGAATTATGGGTGGTTCGTGCCACAGACGGAAGGCCTACGCTACCAGAACAAGCCGAAGTGCTCTAAACTGTTAAAATAACAACGAAATTATGGTTATATTTTTTCAGAGAAACAAAATTTATAATATGCTATGCTATGTGAGCTTTTCTAATAATATTTTTTTTGAAGTTGCAATTATCGCCTTATGCAGTTCACCATTTATGCCTTGCTCGGTCGAACACAGAAATAAGCCGAATAATTTCTTCCAGTAAAGAAAGCTATACTAACTTTAATTGGTAATAAGTTAAACCAATGCATATTCCGCATACCGAGCTGCGATGGTTATCTGCTTTAAACTTTTTCAAACGATCCTTTTAATCCATTTTTGTCATTAGTAAATAAGTACATAAATATTAATTTCAGCCGACATAGTACTCAAAACTTTGCTTCTATGCTACAAGTGAGTGCATTATTGTAATAAATAATGCATCTTTGCATCTGAGTTGTCTATATTTCGTTAGGGTATGGCAATGTATATATGTATAATTGCCGCTTACATCCCGTTTGTTACACAAACATTGGAAACACCTTCATCTTCTTTTTTTATGGCAGAAATACACTCTGACGATTGCCATTGCCTTCCGAGTTTGGTTCCCACAGTGTATCTCGAGCCTGGGTAGTCGCGCATCAACCATTGGACTACGGCTTCCACAATATGTATACATATGTATTTATATTTCAATATGTGTGGTATGTTTGTAATACATGAAATCAGTAAAATTCATACGAGTACACTTTTGTGCTCAAATAATTAAGCCACTTCAACTTTTTACAATATTTTTCACTCGTTTTCCGTTAACTTTTTAACTATAAATTTTCACTGATTTTTGACTTCCGAACAACACCTTATGTACTTTTTTTTAAGTCAAAGTAGTTTTTGAGCGACTTTACCATAATTACACTTTATTATACGAAAAATGAATGGGCTATAGTATATCCAGGAATTTTCTAAAAATTCTGATTATAAAGTTAAAAATTTTGATATTTTTTTTTCGAAATCTGTTCAATTTTTGTGAAGTTTGAAGCAATAACCAAATATGTTAGGTTGATGTTATTTTCCAAAAATTACCACGATTCTTCGATTATTTGGTACTAATTTGGTATTTACACACTGAAACATAATATATTACGTATATATATTTTTACCCAAATGAATATGTTTAATAGTTAGTATTTAGTGATAAATAAAAGAATATTGAATGGCCAAATTTTACAAATTTTCAAAGATTTAACATTTGCATAGCTGCAAACAAAGACAAGGGTAAGCGTGTTAAATGCAATCAAATCATTCATTTTAGCACAGAACTGAAATCATATTTAGTTGTAAAATAATGTAACATCTTAATGTGAATATGTATATAACTACAATTATGCGCGTTGCTTCTTATATGTTCAATTTTTTAACATGCTAACATATTCTTTTTTACTCCTAGAATTCATTATTCCTATGTTTTAGGTTAAAAACTTACATCGTAATTAAATCTAGATCTCAAAGTTGTTCCTCATCCGCCTCCGTGATAGCAGCTGGAGTAGCAGTATCGTGTTCGTCTTCTTCCTCATCTTCAGCCCATTCACTAATAAGACTGTTCACGCGTTCGGATGTTTTTACTATGTCGACATCACCTGCCGTTGGTTTACTTATGATAGCGGCATCTTTTACCGCTTCTGCTGCAGCATCTCCATCGCCATCAGCTGCAGTTGCACCTGCAATTACTTCTGTGGCCTTAGTGTCGTCCACTTTCATTTCTTCAGCTTCAGTTGGTTCCTCCACCTTTATTGCAAATGCAGTAGAAGGTTCTTCCACCTCAACGGAAGATGATTTTGTAATTTCAGTAACAGCTGGCTGCGCTTTCGTAATGAACTCATCTTTAGACACGCTTTCAGCGTCGGCAATAAGTTCTTCTAGCAGTACATCGCGTTGAAGAGAGACAATGTTGTCGGCTGCACCACTTTTCTCATCTTGCTTAATTTCAGGTTTCGAAATGTTCCCATCTCCTTTAGTTGTTGACTCTTTAGAGGGAGTGATGTCCTTTTCATTTTTAACAGTTACTTCAACATCTGTCGTTTCCATTTTCTGTACTTCGTCTTCAGTTTCCTCACTCTTTACATCTGTTATGTCTGCATCATCCTTGTGTAAATTTTTCATGAGTGTGTCTAGATCATCATCTTCTTCGACCTTCGAATCATCAACCTTCGTACTTGTGTAACCAGGATCATCATCTCGTGGCATGACGTTTTCTCCTACAACTTCCAAGCTGTCAGTTTCCTCTTCGATTTTCTCTTGTTCAATAGATTCCTGTGTAAGTTCTTCAGCAATCTTCGCCTCCTCTCGAACAGATTCCTTTTTATCCGCACTCGTTTCATCTCTTCCTTCTACTGCGTTCTTAATAGTATTAGAGGATTCTTCTGGTTCCTCTACCGCAGCACTTGGAGAAACTGTCGCCTCGTGCTGCTCCTCCTCATTCTCATCCTCTGACCAGTCACCAGTCAATTCCTTCAACTTTTGGTTTATTACATCGTCATTCTTATTTTCCTACAAGAAAAAAAGGAAATTATTTAAGTACAATAATGCATTCTTTTGTAATACATACTTTATCTTTTTTATCCGCTTCTATTTCTTGATCAGCCATCTCATGTGCACTGATCAAATTTTCAGCCCATTCCAAATTCTCCATGGACTCCTTGCTTTCATCCAAAGCACCTCCCCCCGAAGTGTTCTTTTTATGATCCGAAACGTCAGTAGTGTTTATATCTGCAGTCCCTTCTGCATCGCCTTGTCCACTTTGTGCCGGATGTAACTCATTGTAAATCTGGCTATCATCGAAGTCCTCATCTGCTGTTGAACCAGCTGCAGCTACATTTGGAAACTCTTCTTCCATGGCTTCAGCCTCAGACTCGTGTTCAGCCTCATGCTCAATTTCTTGTTCTGGCTCTTGTTTTTCTACGTTTTCTATTTCACCTCGATTAGCAGCAATAGATGTTGTTTCTGCAGTATACTCGGCAGGCTCGTTTAATACCATTACAACCCCACCAGCTCCATGTTCCTGATTCAATTGAGCCATGATCTCTTTACGTTGTTCCTCGGTTAAAACCATCTCGTTACCATCAACATTAACGAATTTGGGTTCAGAAGTAATAATTGTCCCTTCATTTGTTTCCATAAAGTCCTGCTGGTCGCCAGATATGTCCATTTGTGTAGTAACTTCGGTAGCAACATTGTTGCCCTCTAGTTTTAATATCGCTCCAGCACTGGGTAAGCTAATATCAGAAATTATTTTTATCTTTGATTCCTTCTTTTCCTTTGTTGCAGCATCTTGTACCTCGGGCGTGGCAATTTCGGTGGCGTCTTGCGATTCTGAAAACTCTTCATCCGAATAATCAATAATGCCGTCTTCAAGTGCCTGTTTCTTGTGGTAAGTTTTCATATGGTTATAGAGTTGGAGTTCACGTGCGAAAATCTTATTACAATAAATACATTGCTGTTTATTCTCATCTGGATGGGCCTCAACCATATGCTGGTTTAGCGCATTTGTGTCCAGGAATGGATTGGAACACAACAAACACTGTGGAAAAGCGTACGAAGTTGTCTTCATTTTATGCTCTACCTCCATATGGAAATGGAGCTCACGCTTATTGCTTGAACGCCAGCCACAATGCTCGCAGAGAGCCGGGTCAATGTACTCTTTATGTGTGTTGATTAAATGTCGACGGAAACCACGATATGATGGAATACTTATGGGACGACCGTTAACACCGCAACGAAGACACAACCAAGGGCCAGTGGTGTTCTCTGCCCCTAATGCAATTAACGCGTGCATTGTTTTACTATCGATACGGCGCTTTTGTGCTGGCGCTGCTGCTGGTGTTGCTGTACTCACTCCGATCGAGGCGGGGGCAGCAGATGTCACTGGTGGTTTCTGTTGAGCTGGTGATACCTTTGATACCACTGGCAGAGCCGATGGAGTTTGCTGTATATTGGCTTGAGGTTTCTCCAATGGTTTCAGCAATGTTTGCGATGAGGTTTGTGTGCGCAAAACTGACTGCGATTGAGACGGTAATTGGGCTTGCGGCTCATTGGAAATATTTTCCAATTGTTCCTTTTTTACAATGATCTTTTGTGGTTGGTCACCAGAGCTGGGCATTATCTTCAGTTTTATATTCTTATTACTCTTTACCAAATGTGGATACTGACGAAGTACTTCTTTAATTATTTTAGCATGGTTCATTTTCGAATTGGAACTGTCTTTAACGACGATAGTCGGCGGCTTCTCATTTTGATTAATTGTGATTGTAGTGGCACCATGCTGTAATTGAGTTTGGCGCGATGTGGACGGTTGCATAGCTGAGGAAGTGCATGCAGTGGCGGATGTGGTTGCCAACTCATCGTCGTCATCATCATTGTGTATGTCGTCCTCCATCATACCACTCTCGTACTCACCTTGATCATCACCATATTCTGCAGCAATTTGTTTCCGCATACGCTGTTGCTCGGCAAACTCTTTAACATCTTCAATATTAAGTTTCTTTGTGGGCGGTGAAATCAAAGTAGTACTGGCCGGCCGCTTGTTATTATTGTAACCTTTGCGCAACTGTTCAAATGGCGATGTGGTTGTTGGTTCCTCTGGCTCTGTTTTAATAGTAGTTTGATGAGTTTCATAAGCAATTTGATTGCCGTAATGTGCCCGCCCTTGCATGGCAGTAGAAGTACTGCTACTACTGTTTGTTTTTATTAATGAAGTTGAACCAATCTGTTGACGATACGGAGTTTGTTGCGTAGATGCATTACTACTAATTGTTTGAGTGATTCGACGCTGCACTCCAGATACACTGTTAGGTGACGTCGTTAATACGCGTCGTTGTTGATTGGGGGCTGGCTGTTGAGGCATACTAGCAGATGTGGGAGCCCGGCGACGCAATGGTTTTGGACTAGGAGGCTATGGATAACATTTTTTATATATCTTTATATTACCAGAGAAACAATTTTTTTACTCACCCGTTGCATGCGATTTACTCCTTCCATTGTACGGCGATGTGCTTCTAACAACTTTAGCAGAACCGTCATATTCATATCCTTTGCCGTGCGTAACAACTTTCCATACATTTTTAGTTCGAATTCCAATGTGCCGGTATACATGAAGTTTACTATTGGTACTACAACATCTGCCTGCAGTTCATAGGGCATGATAAGTGCATCATCTACCATTTCACATGTCTGCTCTAAAACGTTGAAGTAATCAGTGCAAGCGCTCAGCACTAGGCGATGAACCTTTAATTGAGAGTTATCTCGAAATTGCAATGTGAGATCGCAGTAGTCCGTCTTATTAAAGAAATTTTGCAGTTTTTGAAGGAAGAATACTCCCCAATTATCCACTTTAACAGATTTGATTTCACCCATTTTGACGGCGAAGATTTACAGATAGAGAGAAAAGTGTTGACAACTGTAAAATTAAGAAAACTTTTTACAAAACGTATATCTCTACTCCACTCTATAACTGGCCTCTTATTTGAAATTTATTTTCTAAAAAAATCTCAAATTGATTGAGTAAAGACGTATATAAAAACTGGGTTAGCTTTCGAAATGGTAGGCGCAAGTAAAGTTCTATCAAAAGCACAACAAAAATTCGTTCAGACGCTCCGCACCCCAACAGCGTGTCACGCATATTTCTACATTGGCTTTACAGCATTCAATGCACGAGAAACTGTACTGCAATGAAGACACCAATGTAGGTGCTTCTCTGGCCGTAGCAGCAGTCCTTGTAATGAAAACGCGGCAGGAGCACCAATTTCACATAAGCACACAACTAATGCTATTAATAAAACAAATTTAACCAATAACTTAACAATTTTCTCTTTTACTTTTTTCACTTCTATCCTTGTCTGCTTTGTTGATTTATGGTATTTGATAAATCTTAACGGCTTCGCGTTACAAAACGTCAAAATTCGAACGCTAAATGTTTACAACATTTATTTTTGTGGCAAATTTATTTTAATCTGCTTTTGCCACTTATACACCGCTGCAACTATGAAAATGAATCCTACGAAAATGCATAGAAAACGAAAAAATTACGTACTCGTCGTTTAGTATTTTCCGAAAACATGAACCAATATGTCGACTTCACGAAGAATGAACGAAACGCCATTTTGCGCCATTTTGTATGGTGTGTGTATTAGAAAAACCAATCATTCACAATTTTAGAAAACACGACAAACCTCACTAAAATACAAACGATTTGCTTCGATGAATTTCTGACGATGATCAAAAATCAACTTATCATCATGTTAGTGACAAAATGCACATATTTATCAGATGTCACATACAGGACGATTAACGAAAACTTATCACTTTTTCAAATCTTATTAAAACATTTTTATGCTAAAATAATATTTACATACTAACCTTTTCAACAAATAAACCGAAAGCTAAGTTTTCATTTAACTATCAGGTCAGATGTTTAGTTAATTTCAGTGACTTCTTCGTTTTTTTTTGAGTTATACACGGTCCTTCAGAGGAGTTGTTAATCAGCTTCTCTTCACACACCAAAGAGTGGAAGAAGTGGTGAAATTATTTATACACGCGAAGTAATAAAAGCAATACGACAGATTCAGGAATGATAAAATACAATGGAAACTGTCAAACACAAGAATGTTGTAGGAGATGTTGTTAAAGCCATAAATTTATTCACTCATACATGAAATATATATATTATCAGTCCAAGTTTTTCCATAAATTGCAAAGCTTGAGTTAGGTATTTTAAATTTCGTATTCACAAATATATAACATTTCACATATTTCCCGTCCTTTTTTCACAAAAACTCAAACGGAAAGTAATAGTTTGAAGAAAAAAAATAGCCTCCTAAAAATATGTAAATGCCTCCAAACATGCAGCACATCATGCAGCGACCACCAACAACGTTTGATGCATTAGAATGCCACGACAAAGGAAAGTAGAAAAAACAAGAAGACATGTGGTTGGACCTAGAAGCTTTTCGGCGCTTTATTTTGTGCTGACGTCCTAATGTACACGGCGAAAGAAACGAATCAGCTGGTCTACTCACCGTGTATAGAAGGCCGAGTCTTATCAAAATTGCGAAAAATAAAGTAACGGTATTCGAAAGACGTCACCTTTTGTATTCTATTCATCTTGTTTGGTTCGAAACTAGGGATTTTACGAAAACGTCGGTGCATAGAAAGTATCGACGGTTTGCTTCTACAAATTGGTAATGTTTAAGATCGCGTTCATAGAGGGAAACTTTTGTAGGCGCATCTTTTCAAAAAGTTAATAATAATAAATTGAATAAAATTGGAAATTCATGTCTTGAAATATTTAAAGTCATACATTGCCAACATCTGTGAAGCAATGGGCTGCCATTTTGCATGTTTGACAGTCACTTAGTAATTTTTGTGACGTTCCCATTAGCAGCATCTTTGATAATTTTAGTTTTGCAGACTGTGCATTTCCCTTCTTTGCAAAAAGGATTCATCCACAAGCTCGGTGCCCGTTTTTACCTCTTCATCGTATAAATCAAACAATGCTTTTAAACAATCAAGAGTTTGAGGACAAAGTATCAGCTTACTTGACGACATTTTCAAAATGACGATACCCACTCTTAAAATATTGCCATCACATTCAATCAAATTTAGCAATTATTATAAAACGGACAATTACGTGTCGAAATGTTGAGTAAGCATTAATCGACAAAATATGGAACAGGGAAAGAAATTGTATGCCAATTGACAAGGAATGTATCAAATATAGTCAACAATTATTTTGGAAACATTAATAATAGTAGGCATGAAAACTAAAATGTGTATACAGAAATTTTAATATTTATTTATTTATTATTAAGTATAAGAGCAATAACTATTTAGACTTCTCCAAAAACAGGCCATAATTTCAAAAAATCAGCTGCCAAGACTATAAGACACATATGTTTTAATAATGATATTCCCGTTCTCTACCTGACATTTCTGCTTTAGCAGATCTTTTTTGACATAATCTATAGAAGGTGTGGAGACGTGGAATATGGAAAGTTAGGAGTAAAAAATACAGTTACCTTATGGTAAAAACTGTCGATTATGGATTTTAAAAAGAAATTGTAACGTTAGCATTTCATCACATTCCGACACGCGTGTCGCCGAGAGATAAAGAAAATAGTACTTAGACAGAGGTCTGGAGCAGGATTAAGTCACATATAAGATTCAAAAATTTATAAAAGATACACCTTATGTGTTCTCGAGGTACGTTTTCTAGAGTCCAAAGTAGATTTACTTACTCCTTCCATATCTAAGTTCGTTATACTTACTTTTTCCAACACTAAGCTAAATTTTTTTGATGTGCGAAATTTAAATTTGATTTTTCTGTTGAAATTATCAGCTTATCTCTAAAATGAACGATGGCTTTGTTTTATAAATTTGCCCTACTTTGTTAGGGTTTTTCGTAAGCTAACGCCAAAAGCTGATAATTTATGATAATTTCGGGAACACAGCTAGTTTGCATTAATAATTCACTGTTCGTATCACACCTCGTTTTAGCATAGCTATTAACACGATAAGTGAGACGATTTGCTATATAAATTTCGATGAGTATGTTTCGAACTATTTAGGAAGGTTTTAAAATTTTGAAAACCTCCCAATTTACGTGAAAACATTTACAAAGAAGCTCTTTAACACTCAAACAGATAGCGCCGTAAGATTTCAAATAAGCAAACATCGAAACTGGCTTTGTATTATATTGTATGAAGTGGTTTATAGCTGATGCGGATGCCCGCTTTATCTTGACTTACCCGGTTTTCGTGAAAAACAACTGGTATGGTAGCACGGTCACTTGCTTAAACATTATTTATGGCTTAAATTCCTAGAAAACTAAGTGTAAATGTATAGTTCAAGTTGGTAAAATACAAATAATTAGTGTATAAATAGAAATTTACGGCTTACGGTACGCTCAAAATGACTCCTAATCTCGGTGGTTGGATTCATAGCTTCACTGTCACGGATACACAAACTCATAAAGGCGGTTATACCATTTACAAAATTACCTCAATTGTAAATATGCTTATAATAAATAAACGCACGGAATCTAATAAATTTTTTATAGGTTTTCCCAAGGTCGTTACCACAAGCCTTAACATGTCTCACCATTTGGAAGCGATTTCATGATATAAAACGCTTACATCGCGAACTTTCTCGTCGTCATCGAGGTCTCAAATTGCCGGGGCAACTGCCTGAACCTACAGACTGTAGCTTTTTCAAACGTTTTGATGCCGACATCATACGCCGTCGCAAGGAATACATTCTGCAACTCCTTGATTTTGCAGCGCAACACCCAGCTCTCTATAAATGCCATGCATTCACACAGTTCTTTAGTGAGGCACAGCAAACTGGCGTAGGAGGTTGTGCAACTCGAGGCTTAAAAACCTCAATTGTTACGCCTAATGCATCCCCCTTGCGTCGTTTGCATACGGCGAAAGACTCAAAAGGTGGAGTGTTAGCAGATATATGTGATAAGCTGGATTTGCGTTATGATCCTCATGACGTTGACGTAAACATCACTTTGATTGACCCTACACAAAATAAGATGGAACCTTTGGAAGAACTGACAACTGTTGATGTAAAAACAGAGAATACAATTGACGATCTCATTGAGGCAGAACCATCAATTGTTGAAAACGTTCGAGAGCCGATTCTGCCAAAAGACTTGGCGGCTGATCAAAAGACATGCAAAGACTACACGCGGTTCTTGACACCGATGGCTTCAATAGAAAGTGACGATAGTGATTATATTTATGAAGCTGCATTGGAGTTCAGCCGGGCTGTACAAGCAGAAGCAAATTTAGACTATCAAGAGGCGCATGTGCGTTATAAACGAGGCGTTGAACTGCTGTTAATTGGGTCCAAAGGTAAAAAGAACATTGACATTTATTAAGAGTATCTTATTATAGGATATCGTGATATTGTTCCTAGGTATAAACTTTAATTGTTTTTATATTTTTATTTTTTGTACAACAATTTCTTTTTTTGCAGATGATTCTAATGACGAACGCAAATTTATAGCCAAAGCAAAAATTTCAAAGTACCTTGCACGCGCGGACGACATCTACGATAAATTCATGAATGAAAGTACCAGCGAAGGAGGTTTTGGTGGTAAAAAGAACTTCCAGTTATCCATTGATATAACCGACTGTGCAATCGATGGCAAACCTTCCGTATACCTCGAACGTCCCTGGAACCATTTGGCCAAATACAAAGTTCTAAAAGTGCTTGGAGATAGCGTAATGCAGGTTTATTGCGTTACAGAACCAGAACCGCGCACAATGTATGTGATGAAGGGCATTGAGAAACCATCCAGTAACATGCCCACGCAAACAGTTTTTTTACCACAACATGTACCGTTTATGGTCGATCTGTTGGTATTCTTCCAATCGGAGCAAAAAATCTTTTTGCTGTTAAAACATGCTGAGGGAGGAAGGCTATTTGATTATGTTCAGTCATATACGCCCACGATAGCGTCGAGAGCAACTAATTATTTCTCAGCATTGTTCCCGGATGAAATGGATGGGGAAACATCAATTGTGACCAATGAAGAACAAGGTGAACCGGATATCTCCAGTGGTATTAGTGCTCAACGTTTCGGATATGTAGAAGAAAACAGTATTCCACAGGTCGACTCCACAGAATTGGCGCCTACGGAATCGGTAGAGTTCAGTGAATTAGTGCGCTCATCTCAACAGCTACTAAAGTCTGTGTCCAAAACTTTGCAGCAGAGCAAGCAATTGGAAGATGACCCAAAGACGGCGAATGAAAAAGTTGAGGCTCAAATCAAAAATTCTACATCGCAAACGATCTCATCTTCGCCTAAGAAAAATAATATTAAATTCACTAAAATACCCGAGGCAAGTTTGAAACAATGGGCTCGGGAACTGGCTGTTTCTATACACTGTTTACACGGCAAAGGTGTCATATTAAGGTAAGTAAGTGCATTGAAATACCTGTAAGTTATGGGCATATAAGGGAAGTGTTAATACTACGAAAAATGGTATGTGGCTCAGGGAACTATTTAATCAAGTGTTTGTGGTGCTTTTTGAGTACTCGACCAAACTTTCAGGTTGAATTGTATTTGAGAGTTGTTTCATATCCAACTACTATTATTAATATAAATTCAAAAGAGTTTTTGATTCCTTATTTAGATACCATAAACCTCGAATTCCCTGACTGGTTGTTGTTCCTTTAGTGGCTGTATGCTCTAAGTTCCAAGCTTTAAATTTCGTCAATGTTTGGCATAAGCTCGTAATCTTGCCTTGATAAACTCGCGGAATTGCAAAGATTTTTTTTCCTTGTTCACTCCTCTCGGGGGCATAGGGCCGCGACAAGACTCAGTCTTGCGTTGGTTTCGTTAATCTTTTTTGATTTCTCACAGGGTAGGTGATTAGCCTGCCGCAAAAAAAAAAATACTGAACAGGGGTTCCAGTCCCTCCGACCTCTCTAAAACTGCATATATTGTTGTGCGGTATGCTTAACTTGGCCTCGTGCTTTCTTATTCTCCAGTATCCACTGAGAACCGCGGTTAGCCTTGCAATGTTGGGTTGTTCGCAGCCTACCAGTTGCTTGGTCTTTGATACGCCATGTTTCCCTGGATATGGCACAGGTTGGCAGTTGCTTCCATTCTCTACTTTTTTTTGGTCGGAACATACTAGCAAGTACAGCACTCAGATACAATTAAGTCCATTGTACTGCATTCGGATTCTTTTTTAATTTTCTTTAAATCTACTGGACCTCCAAAGAAATCTGAGTAGATGTGGTGGTGCCAAGGAACCAAGGTGGTCGCTTCTTAACACATCAGTTCCAAAAACCTCAATCCTGATTCGAGCGGAGGCTGGGCAGACGCACAAAAAGTGGTCCGCTGTCTCATCCTCATCTCCACCTGCTGGGCAGAGTGCACTGTCTGAGATGCCTACCTTTTCCATGTGCTTCGCCCATAGAAATTGGCCCGTCATCAGTCCAACCAGCCGCCTACAGTCCCCTCTGCTTAGTGACAGGAGGAACTGCGACAGTCGGTCGGACATGACAGGTAACATCAGTTTTGTCCATCTGCAGCCTCTCTCAGCCTTCCAAGCTCGCTTGTGGGTTAGAGTAACCCTACTACTCTGTAACCCTGTCTACTTGAAATGTAATAGTGAGACTTTAGATCCGGCTGAAGTGAACTTCTACTGGTTTCGCTTAAGAAGGATCCTAACCAAGATGGATGAGCTGCCTTCTCGTTACTCTACATGTAACTGTGGCTTGGAATCCACACTAGTGTGATAGAGATCCAATGACTGACCGAGTTTCGAGTTCCTCTATTGTTTGAATTTACCGCCTTTAGAGGAGCTTGACTATAACTAAAGATACATAGCTATCTTAGTTCCAACATGCATGATGTCGGAGATGGGCTTTGGAGGCTTCCCTGATTGCTAGGAATCCTGCCTGGAATATGCTTGCTTTGTTTGGAATTTATATAGATATTCCCAGTCTTACTTCAAATATCACTTATCCTACAGAAGTGGTTTTTAAATTTAGAATTTGAGTTAGATGTGCCAGTACTTCTGAGTCGTATTACTCTGGGGCACAGCAATACTTTCTACGATTAGATACAATGGTATAAAGGGGTTTCCATTAACAGGTGATGTTTTGAATAGCCCGCTATTTCAGTAGATGTCACTTTTGAAGATGTCATTTTTTGATATTTGACAAGTAGAAACTACGCCATTAATAAAAATGGAACGATACATGCTTAAACAATGCATTGAAATTATTAAAATTCACTATAAAAATGGTGAAAATTTGCTCAAGAACATATTGCTGTTGTAGCCGAAAGTGTTGAAGAAAACCCAAGTTTGTCCATTCCTCGTCGCTCTTTGGAATAAGGCTGGAATTAGGCACTCCACAAACGTCATTACACCGTATTTTGCTTAAAGACTTGGGTATTCCGGCTTATAAAGTCCAGTTAACACAAGAACTCAAGCCTGCCGATCATCAACAAAGTCGTGTCTTTGCTGATTTGGTCGTTGAAATGCATGAAAATGATCCGGAACTCCATCGAAAAATCATCTTGGGTGATGAGGCCCATTTCCAACTCGGTGGATTCGTCACCAAACAAAATTGTCGGATGTGGGGCTCAGAAAATCCAAGAGTTATTGTTGAAACGTCTCTCTATCCTCAACGTGTGACTGTTTGGTGCGGTTTATGGTCCGGCGGAGTCATTGGACCTTACTTTTTCGAAAATGAAGCTGGAGTAACAGTTACGGTGAATGGATTGCGCTATCGAGAGATGATTAACTATTTTTTATGGCCGGAATTGGATGGTATTGATCTGGACAACGTTTATTTTCAACAAGATGGCGCTACGTGCCACACAAGCAACGAAACCATTGATGTTTTACCAAAATAACACCTCTTATTGGAAAATCCTATATTATATATGTATATGTTAAAACAGGTTCGCAAAAAAGTCTATCATCCAAATAATTCTGTAGCGTTCTCATATTAATTTAATAATAAGCTCTAATTCTATTCCATTTTAGTGATCTTCACATGGAAAATTTGCTAATTGGTGCCAAAGGTCAGTTATTGCTCACATATTTTTACCAAAACGAAGGCTTGAGTGATGCTGACAATTACATTCACAAAGCATATAGTCCAACAGCGTTGGCTGGTCACTATGTAGCTCCTGAGCGCCCGCTCACATTCAAATCGGATTGGTGGAGTTACGGGATTGTGCTCTACCAGTTGCTTTTGGGTCTGGTAAGTCAATAACATGTACTATATGGGCAAACAAGCAATGAAGTTAAGCTGATCTATATTTTAGCCTTTTAAATCTGCTCATCCTGGATGCATAGATTTGTATGGTTTTGTGCAATACCCGGAAAATGTGGAAATATCGGAGTGTGCAAGGGATTTGCTGGAAAAACTGTTACAACAGGTGCCAGAAGAACGGGCGGACTTTGAACAAATCCAAGCACATGAATTTTTCGTTGGTACAGATTGGGAGGCTGTGCGGTGTGCCGGTTTGAGTTGCAGCAATAATGAACGCAGTCAGTGCAATGAAAGTGTGATTATTTAAGAATGCATACGTAGATGAATAGGGGTCAATTAAGATAGCGTGGATGTATGATTAGTTGAAATTCATTTTGTTTATATTTTGTAGCAGAAGTAAGGTGTGCACATCCGAATGAGTTGGCTTGCTACCTTTAAATTCGTTTTGTTGCGATAAACTTTCACTAAATATTCCGCGTTTTTCTTGTTGGTGAGTATGAGATATTGCATAAACTGGTGATTTCTGGGACTGTATGATACGACAAGATAAAAAAAGAGAAATGTTACATTTTCGCACGCTATAAACAAGCGAATCTCCTTAATAAAGAATATTGTTGCCATTAAATGGAGAAATACTTTAAGTTAAGCAATATTCGTTTCATATTTTAATATTTTAATTTTGTGTTTTTTATTTTTCTAATAGTCAAAAGATATTCTAAATAAATTTTACCTATTTGTTCATTATTAAACATAAAATTACAAAGTAAAGTTTGGTACAAATGAATGCAAATTTAAAGTATTTACTGGAAACTATTTTATTTTCGTTATTTAAAAGTATTACGAAATATAAAATTCCTTAATTATTAATTGAATATAAATTATTTAATAGAAGAAAAAATTATATCTAATTAAATTAGTATCAAAGCAAATGTAATACGAAATGTGCATAGAACTGAAACTTGCTCGAAAATCGTATTTCTTATACAAATAAAGATATTGTCAATTTCACAACAATTCACGTTTTACAATAAAAAACAAATGTTTACATTAGAGTGAATTTTATCTAATAAAAACTTAGAGCTTAAAAATCTTCCTACTGCTTAAAATAGGTCGGATTTACAGTTTTCAATATATTATTTATATATATATGCATACATAAATACAAAAGGCACATTCAGAATGCGTTTTAGCTCTTAAATCGTAAAGCATTTCCTACATTGATAATTGGTATTCGTCTAAAACCACTAAAACTTATTTATGAATTCACTAAAAAGGTAAAAAGGCACATATGGAATGCAATCGAAGTTTTCATACAATTTAAAAATATACATTTAGTACAAAAAGTAATAAATATAGATATTTTATTTTGAAAAAGCTAATTGTAAAATACAGGATTTTTATTCTATACAAAATTAAATTGTTTTGACAATTTGTTTTAATCTAACAACTACACACTGATACATACAACATGGCAAGACTCTGGATTCTGTTGCTATTCGATTTTTCCGTTTCCAGTAACTTATAATAACATTTATTTTATGTATAATTTATTTTTCAACTATTCATTTATTATATGTACATATCTCCTACACAGTTACAATCTTACGCACATATTCTTAAAAATAAAAAGGAACCGAATGTATTGAATTTGAAATATCTATTATGAAATGCTCTTCACTCCAATCTTCTGTTCACTTTAGCAGCAGCTGTTTGAACTCGTTCGAATAACATTTACCTTAATTCGCATCACAATGGCCGCTGAAAACAGGTCTTCGAGACGATGGCACCAGCCGTATTACGTTGAATACGTCTGCGTCGTAAAATGTCGTGACTAAATAATCCAGCTGTCGATAGGGGCCACTGCGTCTGGAATTGCTGGTGGTCGTGCCGCTGTTTCCGATGTGAGAGCATTTCCTTTAGTGCAAAAAAGGCGGCAATACATAACTATGAGTCACACTGCCGCCTTGTCCTGGTCCACTGCCATTCTCCTCATTTTTGATCACAGTTTGTAGGCTAGACGTGGTGCCATCATTGCTCGGATCCTCCACTCCTTGCGAGCCGACTGCTCCTGCTACAATAGTACCGTAGTGTTGTTTCATCACTGCATTGGCATCGTGCGGGTGTGGCTGGGCTTCAGCTACATGGCAGCCCCCATTGGAGTGATGTGGATCCAAAGGACTTAATGTGTGCGGCACACCACCCACACTCACATATTTCGCCTCTTCACTGGTTAGATATTTACCATTATTTGTGACCTGATGATGCATTACCACGACATTGTGATCGCCCATATGCGCCGACGCATTGGCATCATCAATTGTAGATGGGCCATAACCGCCGTCGGCTGAATGCATTTTGTGCGTCGCACTGCCATCATCCGTACCAGGGCCGCCCATTTCCAATCGCGGCGGGCTGCCATACTCGAAGTGACGCATTGGGAACAGTTGGCTTTCGTGCACATAAGTGCCGTATTGGCTTGAGTATGTGCCATATGGGCTGGCAGCCGGCGACAGCAAGCTGAATTGGGGACTAAGTTCGTAGGGCGGTTGATAGCTTGTCCAACTGTCCATGCTGCCGGGCGGCGTAACAGTGGTCGTTTGTGGGAAGGTAGCGAACGGTGGCCCAAGTGAGGTATTCATTGAGGAGTTGGGCGGTGTGTTTGTCTTAATATAGCCAGTTTTGCGTGGAGGCTCGTGCTTGCGCCACTTGGCGCGACGGTTCTGAAACCACACTTGTACGCGCGATTCGCTAAGATTGAGTTTAATGGCGAGTTCTTCACGTGCGAATACATCCGGATAGGGAGCACGTTCGAATGCACGCTCCAGTTCTTCCAGCTGATATGCCGTAAAAGTGGTTCTAAAAATAAAGATTTATAAACGAATATTAATTTTTGGAAAAAAACTATTTTAAAATATGAGAATTTATTATCTTGGTCCTTACTAAAGCTCACATAATTTCGAAAAATACTTGTACACAAAATATGACACCTTAATTTAACCTTTTAAAGTAAAAAGAGGCCTTTGCCAAATTAAATTATGTAACATTACTTTATGGCTTTGTTTAGTGAAATAAGTTCGCATTACGTTGTTTTAAGAATGTTCATAAATAGCTATTTAAAAAAATTTGTTAATCACATTGAGTTTAAATGTTGGAACTAAAGGCAGACATTTAACCATCACATTATAAAGTATAACATATTTATCTTAAACCATCTTTGAAGCAAACCGTTTTCCGATTTCAAAAGCTTAGCATGTAAACAGTAAACGGTAAACTTGCAAAGTAGGGGAAAGTGAGAGAGCAATGTGGCATTTCATTTAGAGGGGAAATTCCAAGTATTTACTGGATAAATTTTTACTTGTACCAGTTTGCTATTGAGGCAAAGAGCTGATCGCAAAGTAAAAATAAACACGAATTAAAATTTGAGAATTGAGTCAAAAACTAAATTTAAATAAAATTGGTAATTAAAACGGAAAATGTAAGTTAATACATTTTAGACAACATTAATAATGTTTATTTGAAGCCATATTAAATAGGAGTCGGCCAATGGTATAGAGGTATGTACTTCTGAAGCATAGCCTGGAGTTGCTGTTGCTGCAGTTTCCGAAATACAAATCGGAAGGCATTGAAGGTATCCTTTGTGTTTTATGCTTGTACTTTTTAGTCATTAACTAATTTGGCAATATATGCTTGTATATACATATATATAATACATACATGCATAGGCAGAAGCAAAGAAAATATAAAGATGCTAACGAAATGTTCTTCATCTGACAGCAATGATGAAATGGAACAAATTATTGTGAACAAAATAAAATCATGTAAGGTTAAGCTCCTTATTTTGCATTTTATTTGGTTTATTTTTTTTTAACTTTTTTTCGTAAAACTTGCATTTTTTACTGGTTTGGCGTTCATTTACTGTTTTGGATATTTTTCTCTTTGCGATCGAATTCTCAGATATTAAGTTACAGGCAAGTTATTAATAACTTTTTTACGCGTCATGTCAACTTTAAACTACACGAGGTGGCGCAAAATTAATAATTTAATTTCGTTGTGAATAACTTTTTTACTAAATAAAAAAAATGTTGAGGGATGGTAATCTTTATTTTGACCTTTGCTTGTCTGTTTGTGTACTGCAGCTGTCTATTTTACAGGTGTAAAACATGATTAAGGTTTAAGGCCTCGCAAGTCATCATGAATCGCTTAACGCCAGAGTAACTTTTCCAAATTCTGGAAATTTACTTAAAAAAAAAGAAATCTGTTCGCGAAATTCATAGAGCACTGGCGGCATCATCGGTCCTTATTTCTTTCGCAATGAGGAAAGAGCTGCTGTTACGGTGGATGGCGAGCGCTATCGACCGCTGAATTGTTGTTTCCAAAAAGAGGCGCAACTTGCCATCAGGGCTGGCCATTTTGCACTGCCGCTAAATTACACTATGATTAATTTTTTAGTGGTTGTTAAAATAAGGATTTTGTTATCACCAAGTCGTCAGTTTTTGAGTGTTTTAACTATCCGCTTTTTGCATTAATTAATTGGTGCACTATGCCCAACCCAAAGTGGCCAACAAATTCGACTGATGGAATGGACCATGCAACTCGTAGCCGCGGCGAATATATACAAAATAAATGTAATGAATTTATCTACTAGATTATAATGAAAAAAAAATCAATACTTATCTTTTGTATTACCACTTCAAGTTCTCAACCCCTAAAAAAAGCCCGATGTAATGGAAAATACTCAGAATTTTTTTCTTCATCTAATAATATTTTCACAAATAGGAAGAGGAGCTCGGCCGAACTCCCAAAACACGAAAAGGGTGTAAGCGCCAATTTTATATATTGTCTATATTTTATAAAAGGTCTAGCTCCATCTGGTAACACTAAGGACCAATAGGTCTGTGTGATGGTTTTCAGCCAAGCGGGCCAACCTAACCTCCCCTATTTTACATATATATTTACAGCTTATTATAATTTAAAAACGTCCACTCTTTGTTTTTGTAAGTCCAATAAGTTATATATTGTTTTGGCTCTTGATTAAATTAGGAGATTTGTAACATTGCAACTACACTTTAAAATTTATATTACAACATCTAATGTTACAACAACAAATATGAGGAAAGAAAAAAAAATAGTGCTCGAATAACGGTAATTTTTTTGTTTTGTTCTCGGTAACATTTTATTATTTGTAAGTTGCAGTCGCTGGTGCCTCAAAAGAAAACTTTTAAGTATGATAATTGTCAAGAAAATCTAATAATCCTTTTTATAATAATTTTTTTTTGAATTTAAATTTTGCGCATAGGACATTGCAAGTACTGAAAAGCAACTAAACATATCAAGTCTCACTTGATAAAAGGGCCAATATTTACTTACTGGCTAAAATCTGGTGTAAAGAGGATCAGGATACTATTATTTACTAAGATTTGACGTAAAATGTGCAGTCGGCCTAATAAAACATAACGATCATACTGCTCATCTTTCAACTATTTCTGTGAGAAATGGAAGTACCCATATACATATCTATAATTATTGATTGGGTAAACCCTTGAAAATCATTTTCCCACATTGTGTATCAATAAATTGCACACAAAAAAATCGAGCAAAAATGAATTAATAATAAACGCCAAGCACTTCCCGCTGTGCTTTTATGTATCCACATATGTTTGTAGGCACATAATTAGGCATTAAACGCGGCAGCTTATTACACATCTCCTACTGCGTGAGTGGGTTCGATATAAAAACGTCAGATAAAAGCTTGGATTTCCTGCTGTCAACAATTCGCACAAAATAAAAAGTTGATAATATTAATTTCGTCTCTTACCGCGTTTTCTTCTTCTTAATGCCGTTGGGATCGCCCTTTTTCTTGTCGTTCTTGTTCTTTGCTGGTGGCGTCGATGATTGGGGACCATTCGTACCACCACCACTGCCGCTGTTAGCATTGGCTCCATTGCCGCCGCCACCATTTGAGTTCATATCGCCACCGTTGCCATTTATGGACCCCATTTGACACAACTCGTCCGCTTTCTTATGTTTGTTATTGTTACCCGATTGGGCATTACTTCCTGTACTACCAGCTTGTGCTACTGTCGCGCCTGCCATTGTGACGCCCACTACACTTGTTGCTCCATTGTTGGTGTTGATTAGAACAGCATCGCCCGTGCCGTTATGCGCCATGTTGCCAGAGATTAGGCCATTTGCTTGCTGCGCAGACTCATTTCCGTTCAGCACCACCGCACCGCCGCTGCCGTCATGCCCGTGTGGCGTATGATGAGGACTGGAACCATACAACTGTTGCATGTGCTGCTCATACTCCAATTTAGCAGCTGCCGCAGCGGAGTTTGGAGAGTAGTCAAGTTTGCCATTGTTTGCCGACATGTGGGAATGGTAGTCAGCCAGCATAGGGGCTTGGTGATGATTGTGCAACTGTTTGTGATGAATCAAGCCATTGGGACTGGCGACACCACCGTTCGTTGGTGGCGGTGGTGGTGGAGTGACCGAGTATTGCTGTGGATGTGCGGCATGATGATCCAGCTTGTGCTGATTATTGACATTGGGTGGCACGGCAGTGATGTATTCATACTTTTGAGTCGGGGAGTAGCAACCCATTTTATTTACTGAACCATATTCTAGTTTCTGACCATAATCAGGCGTTTTGTAGGGATCTAATTTTGGCGATCCGCCTGGCAGCAGCGTATTACAGTCGGGCAAGCGCTGGCTACACATTTCGCCACTACCGTTGTGTTGTAGTACAGAGTTTGGCGGTAGGCCCAGCATGACGGGATGTAGACCGTGTGGTCCGGACGTGCCAACTCCGGTGGCAGAAGGTGCTAATGGCTTGGCCCCCAAAGGACTAAGTGGACCTGAGAAATCGTTGAATATTTGGTCGTCAAAGGTGGCGTGCTCCATGTTTACTTGAAAATCATTCAGTACTTCACTGCTTGCGCAAAAGTTTGTGTCTAACATCAGTGATGTCAATATCGAACAGTTGCTTGGGTATGGTTTCTTAGTGGTAAACGAATTGCTTTTGATCTATTAGCTGGCTAAACTTGTTGATTTAGTGGAGTTCACGTCAAATTTCGTATTCGCGCCGTTTATTTTATTATACATACATACGTATGTGTTGATATGTTGTAAGGTACACTCTGTGATTCGTGGGATATTATAGCTAAATATAGCAATTAGCTGCAACACTTACAATAAATCACTTTCTCAGGTGTCCTCACTCGCACTTTTACCACTCAAACAGCAATTGTATGCATGTATGCATGTATGTGTGTAACAGATTTCGCTTGGTTTCTATTTAATCCATTGCGCCTAATCTATCTGCGCGTGAAAATTAAATCAAAATCAATTAATGCAATTGTGTTGAATTGATGATTGTGGCGCTACGCTGACTACGATGAAGCTTCTGCAGGCCACAAAATTAAATTGTTGTAAATTAATTAATTGCATTTACCGCGAAACGGTCGCAATCGGTTGTTCATTGGTTGGTGTTGCTGAGCCGTCTCACCGAGTGTCGGTATCGCTTTGCCTTATTTGCACAATTTTCCGCACACTTTTCCAATTTAGATATGCATATATAATATTTTGCTTTCGGTTGAGTTTTAATTCTTGTCACCAAAGCGCTTTAATTAAAGGAATTAAGTCCATTTAAAATACAAGAGTATTCATCTGCCAGCTGCAGTTAAGTTTGAACACTTTTCAACGATTCTGAATAGTTTCAACTTGGCACACACAAAGTTTACTAGTCGTGAACGCGCAAAACTGATTGCTGATAGTTGATTTCACCGTTATCAGCCGCCTTTACACAACGCGTGTCTATTGCTAACGAAGTCTGTGCCCTTAATTGTGCCCACAAAACGATGATTGCCTTTTTATACTCAATTTAGCCGTCAATTGACTTAGGCCTTAGCTCAACCAATCAGCGCATCGCAATGGCCGCCGTTTGCTGTACGACCACAATGCACAGTTATTTGAGGGTAGGCGAATAGCAGCATCCCATTTTTGTACGCTGCTTCGGGTGCTTATGCAAGAGCAGTACAACGTCCGATCTTCACAAACGAGTGTAAAGAGGGCAGTGCCACACATTGTTGCTTCTATACGAGCACTTGGGTTTGGTATTTCATGCGTAGAATGTTGATCCGTGCGACTTTTTATTTTAGCCGGATCGTTACGAATGTACCATGAAGTTATCTGTGTATGGATGGGCATACTAGGTAAATAACAATGTGCATATTTAGCTATAGTTTCCCTGTGGGGAAAAATTTGGAGATGAATTACGGCACAGTAAGTGAAGTTAAATGAAAGCTACAAGTTCTTATTGGAAAAATGGATTCAACTTGAATAAAAAGAATATGTTTATATACATACATGCCCACATGCTAATATCCGACATATTTAATTATAAATTAAAAAAGTATACCAAAACTATAAGAGGTTCTTGTAATAAAATATACGTTATCGTCATGCAGCTGACATAATTTCCCTTAGGTTATACAATGCGATTCTCTCAAATTAAGGTAATGCTTTCTTTGTACATACATACATCAATACATACAAGGTGGCACAAAATCAATCACCCCATCGGAAGATTTATAACTTTTGCAAGTGGCATCGTGCTTAAATCATATTTGACAGTTGGGAACTAGACAGCTGCAGTACACAAAAATTATTCAAAAACAGAAAAAAGAATTAAATTCGCGCCCCTTTGTACATATGTGCTATTATGGATGTGCTTGTAAAACGTTTAGACTTCATTTTGAATTGATTACAAAAAACGCGTGCCTCAAATAATTTGCAGAGAATATTTTAAAGTAACTTTGGGTGTCTTACCTTATTGCTATAGTTCAATTGACATAGTTTTGTTTCAGAAGGTGTGGCCAATATCAGACCGTTAACTGGGTCTAAGCGAATGGGAAGGAACCAGCTGATTTGCTTCCGTCATGGGGGTTGGCACGGTGGTTTGCTTACGAAAAAACTGATAATGTGTTGGTTATATACGAAAAAAAAATCAACGCAATCTTCACTCATGCTTCGACTGATTGGTCGAGTGTGTGAAATGAACGGGCAGAATCCCCAATGACGTGAGAGCCGAAGCTACTCACATAATTTTGTTTTTCACCATAGCGGATTGGCCAAACCTGGTAAGCTATCATCCTTATTTTTTTATTGATACGAGACGTAAGTATGCGCAGCCAAAAATAATATGCGAAACACTTGTTTAATTCACCATATGAGGTGAAAAGTTCTCTTCAGCAAAATCAACTGCTCAATGTTTACAATCTAATATCTTTTCCCTTCAAGGTTAATAAATACTAGGTGTGCTTGTTAGGTATGGTGAAGAAACAGTTTTTTGAGGGGATCTTTGAATTCTACGTCTTTCGTTTTGTGTTTCAAAAAATTTAGCTTAAACTTAGTGAAACACAAAACGAATGACGTCGGACATTAGTCAAATTCGCTCAGAGCCGAATAACGATCTGCTAGGTAGTACACCTCTAAAAACCTTTTCGCCATGTCTTCTCTTTGGATTGGCACCGTAGCTGCCTACTTTTTCAATAAAAAAAATGTATTCTCCCATTTCTGATTTCAAACATGCACGTAAAAATACAATTATTTAAGAAAATAAATAGTGCATTAGATGTTTGACTTCTGTGGGCACTTGGCTTTAAATGCTTAATCGAATTGTGGCATATTGATTTTCGGAACTGAAGGTTTGGTATTCAAATACTTTGCGCTCTGTGTTTTTTTGTACTCCTTCGTATTATAGTTAGGAGATTTATCACTTAATTGCTGTATAATAAATAAAAAAAAAAAATAAAATAAAAATTTCCCTGCTTGGCTAACTGAATGAAAAAAAAAAACGATTTATCTGAATGATCTTTCGTTCCGTAATCACAACCGCTCATATTATCTCCTACCCCTTCTGCCATACTTTGGACCTGCCCAATAAATACCTATACAAATTTGAATTTTATAATTTAAAAAAATTGCGGTTAATTCAATTATTTTACACAAATTTTATGAAAATGATAACTTTATACCATAATTTTAGCGCTTCTACGTAGAGTTTTGTGCGCTTCTTTAAAACACTTCTGTGCCAGCGTTGTCAAGTACTGCAGTTGCTAGAAAATTTAAATGAAACTCACTCGGAAGTGGAGGCAGTTGTAGGATTAGAGTTTTCGAACATCGATAGAGTGAAATCAGCGGTGGAGGAGGAATGTTATAGTGCTAGTGGGAGAATGCCCCACATACCACTGGTGTGTCGACACCTTTGACAATGTTTCTGACAGTTCGATATCAACTTCTTTACAAAGAAAAAAAAATAGCGTGAATTGTTCTGAACTAATGCCTCACTTGTTAGTAGAGAATGATCGAAGAAACGAAATTGAAACGATCGAGATTCAGCCATGTTCGGCCGCAAATGTTTTGTTCGGTTTCGGTTCGGCCTCGCAAAAATCTTGGTCGAACTTATCTTGATTTTTTTTTTGTTTAAAAATTGTATAAATTTTAAGTTTCAGTAAACTTATATCAAAGCTCACATGTTCTGTGCAAGAAGTATCTTAAGATTTGCTATTTATAAAACTTGAATTGTAATTATTGCAGACTTGTAAAAATTTTGCCATAAAATAATAGTTCTATATTTTATTAGTTCTGTCAAATTAGCATGCGCAATATATATGTATATGATTCAATACTTGCATGGATTTCCTACAGGGTTGTTGCTGTTGTTGATGCTTTTGTACATATTTTTCCATAGATTTTGTGTATTATGCGCTCGTTGTATTTGTTTTCTCACCATTCAAAACTTCCTGCATGCTTACGACGATTTGGCATGCGAACTGCTTGTGTCTGGTATCGTTTTGTCTAACCCCCGACCCGCTGCAAGCAGCGCATCAGTGTAGGAATGCTTAGAAACACAGGAGATGCGCAAAAGCAAGTAAGCACTTCGAAATGTACCATGCATGAGTATGCGGTGTGCTATTTAGGGGTGTCAATCCCACATACGGTCTTTTCACTTTGACAGCAGATAGATTGCGTGAGCGCTTGCGCGCCTCCAATTTTCAAATTGTGAACAACTTTTTAAGTGAAGGCGGTTAGAATGACTGGCTGCCCGATGTAGGATAGTGGCTTTATATGGCTGTGAGAACAATTTAGGGATGTGCAAAAGGATGTAATGAATCGAACGACCTTTTAGCTTTGGTTCTAAAATCATTCGAAACAAATGAATTAATTTGATTAAGGGTTCAATTTAGGGTGTGAAACATACTGGCAGTGTGGGAGCAGTAGAAAGGCGATAGTAGCAGTAAAAATCGTTGGAAATGTTTGAAAATTAAAACTTTTTCCTAAATTTCATTTCTTACATTTTTTTAACCCCTAATCAAATTGTGAGAAAATCACTAAAAATTAAAAGTTTTTCGTGGAGTAAACTTGGTATGGTTGATTACTGTCTGAAAAACAGTGGTTTTGAATAAAATGTTGAAGTTTAGTGGAAATAATTGAAATTTGATGTGCTCAAAAATAACTTTTGATGCTAAATTAGAATGAGGTTTTTCTGCTAAAGGATGTCATAGTTACTTTTTTTGTCATCGGAAAGCAAAAATTTGTTGTTGTCTATATTTATTTTCAGAACAACTTAAATTAGGCTCAGGGTTGCCAGATAAACAGGTTTCATGTGGATTTTGCAGCCTTTCGTTCAGAAGCCTGTAAAAACAAATCTTAAAAAATAATGTTTGTATGAGCGATAAAAAGCCAGTAACACCTGCACATACCTATGTTAATATATATTTTTTAAAATTGTAGTTTCTAGTTAGAAACTAGTTCTTTGCTTCTGGAGAAGTTTTAGTCAGAATTTTAAAAAAATTGGATCTTTAGCTTTTTTTTGCATTTTCTTAAAGTATAATATCTTAAAAATGTGTTTTTTTTTATTGAAACGTTATACATATTTCAATACATTTCATTCTATTACACCTAGTTCATAACTATCAAATAATATTATTTTATTAAATTCGACAGTATTTACAGGAAATACGTATATAACTGGAAGATAGCTGACAGAAATTTACATATAATATATTTGTCAGTCATCAAAATTTCTGGAACAAGATCATTTGGTTTTTTTCGTTTAAGTCTCCGGCATTGGTCATTTAAATTGGCAAGCCGCCGAGCCTCCGGGTTAGTATATTTTTCGAGCTTTTCGGTATAAGCTATAGCGTAATGTTTGACAACTTCTGATACTAATGACATCTTGAGGTCACGATGTAAATCAGTGTTCACATACCATGGTGCGTTTACTGCGTTTTTTAGAAACTTGTTTTGAAATCGTTGTATTTTTTCGATATGAGTTTGTTTGGCACAGCCCCATAGCTGTATACCATAAGTCCACACAGGTTTAAGTACTTGTTTATAAATTAAAAGTTTGTTTTGTATGGAAAGAGGAGGCCTCCTTCCAGTAAGCCAGTTTAATTTTTGCATTTTGAGGTTTAATTCCACGTGTTTTATTTTAACGTGCTCTTTCCAGCATAGTTGGGCATCTTAACAGTGTGTGAAAATTTGAAGTGAATCCGACAAATACTTTTCGAGTTATTCAACAATTGGCAAAGGGCGCTCGGGCACTCCGGAGCATTCGAGAGCAAGTAGCTGGATGCTGCACGTATGAAAGTGGCAGATAAGCGCGCTAACGGTAACACTCGAGAAGATAGAATGCTACGTAGGCAACAGCAAATCGATATTTTGAAAGCTGTTATGTCGGCTGAAGAACTATTATATGGGCCGAGAATATATGACACAGTGTAAGTAATTAAATAATTCGTATAACTCTACACAAATCGATAGCAATAAAATTTGTACTGCTTTTGAAAAACATAAACAACTCGAGCCTGATCGAAGGATTTTTTTTTAGTTGTAGGTGTTTTTCTCGAAAATCTGAAAAATATTTATTGGGGTCGCCATATTGTTAATTTTGAAAAAAACTAAAAAAAGCTTCGATCAGGCACAAGATTATCTATTAATAAAACAAATTTCTCTTGTCCGATTGATTTTAGATGAATCTCCAAAGACTTGTGATGATCACCGCAAGGGACTTCTGGAGAAACGGGATCCACACAAGCAGCGATAACTTTTACAATTATTAATTTTTTTTTTGAAATTTTGCAAAAATCAAGTCGAAACGTGATGTATTAATGCTATCTTTTTAGTTTTGTAAAATAAAGCAATTGACTACCAAAAAAAAGAAAATTATTGAAAATTTGGGCCTCTGACTACCCCTATCCCCTTAAATTTCGCGGACTGGATTTATAAGTTTCACTTATTATTTTATTTTTTTTTAATTTTTATTTTATTAGTGTATTATTCACATTATTATTTTTATTTGCTAGCGCGCCGGCTCGGGGCACAAAATGTCGAAACAAATAAATTTCATTGGGATTGATTCTTGGCTTTAAGATTTATTTGCTGCCACGTCAGCGAGTCGTCAGTTCTCTTAAATTCATCGTACAAGCTCCTTTGGGTCGACCTCTACTGCGTGAGCCTTGTGGATTCCAGTCTAAGGATATTCTGCTGATGTTAGTCACAGGTTTTCGCATAGTATAACCATTCCATCTCCATTTACGACCGTGAATATAAATTGAGGTGGGAGGAGCTCATCATTTGGTGAGGAGCTCATCATTTGACACCCAGTTATCGGGCCACCATACGCGCAGGATGGCCCCTAAGGCAGCGATTTATGAAGGTCTGAAACATGTTTGTTGCTGCAATGCCCACTTATCAGTTTTCATATCCATATACATAGGAGTACTGATTTTACGTTGGAGTTAAAAATCCTTGGCTTGGTTTTCGTGGTCAGCTGTTTGCAACACTAATATACGTCAAGGGCTATTTGGCTAGCCAAGTAGGTGGATTAGGTGAAGAGAGCACGAGAGAGAAACAACTGGCGCACTCTGTTAAACTGGGCCAAACGCACCAGTCTATGCGTGACTGCAAGTCAATCAGTTCAACCTAACCTAACCTAATAAAAGAGGGTATGCAAGAGCAGGAAATTTCTTCAAGAAATCAACAAAGTTCTGGTTTTTTTAATACGAGTTCATATTTTTGCTGAGCCAATTAAATGAAAAGAAAAAGATCGGTTGGAAACTAGCATTCAAAAACAGAGTAAAATCTAAACTAACTTGATTGTCATGGCAGAGTATTGAGAAACTACATAGAAAACAAATAATGGATTCACCTTGTTTCATTCTGAGCTGACAGCCACATGGACACGGCGAAAGAAAAAAGACAACTCAGCTGATTTACCAAGAAATGAATTGAAACAAAAACTTGCTTTACAAAAAATCATTTATTCAAAAGCCAGCGTATATTATTTAGCAATAAATTTGTATTTAAAATTAAAAATTTTTTACAATTATTGGAAATTAGTTATCAAACCTGTCATAAAAAGTTTGAGAAAAATGTTTTGTTTAGATGAGTGTTTAGTTCTAAGCTATTGCATCCAGGGATGGGTAACCAGAAGGAGCATTAATAATTTTTAATGAATAATTGAATAAAATAATTGAAATAAATGAATATGCAGTGTGTATAATGGCCGAAACTTCGACCTAAAAGATCTTTTGTGCACTACTACATGTTTTAGAAGTAGTTAAGTAGTTAATACTAGTCTTAGCGGCTGGCACTACAACCTTAAATATTTTCCATCAGGTTCTATTTAACATAGATGTTCCTTGCCTCAGGTTGAGAATTGGTTGAAAGCCTAATTCTTATGCGCCTTGCGGATAAATTTCAAAATATCTGCCACAGGAGTATTCTTGATTTCATTCGGATCGATTTAATTTCGATGAAGGATGTGCAGTCTTGTCTTTGCTAAGGCAATACAGTTACACAAGATATGTAGGTGGTGGTGTGGTTGCTTCATCCTCCAGACAGAGTCTACACTCTGTCTCATTCCCAATGTGAATTTTTGGAGACAAGGTAATTTCAGTAAAAGTGACCCAACTATTTTTCTTATGTCTACTTTACGCGTGAAGTTTTCTATTTCAGGGTGACCCGGAACCCAGCGGTATCGGTGTGGGTCCAGAAATGTTGCCGGCATCAATTATTGATCAAATTTTTTAAAATTTAATTTGAAAAGAAGTATTTGTTATGACCGTTTTTTTTGGTCAGGCCACAACATTTTAGGAAAATTAAATAAAAATCTGAGTAATTTGCAAGGAATGCATCGAACTACCGATCGCATTGCCTTCGGCCTTTAAAATAGTAGTAGTTTGTGGTATAAAATTATATTGAGTCCACGAATAATAGTAAATACTTGTATGATCCTATATTTAATACAATTTTTTGTATGTGCGAGGGTGGTTTTAAAAGTCCATGCAAAAATAAAAACTAGATACTTAATAAAAACTACTACTTAAACGTATGGGGTTAACGACATAGTCTCCTACTAGGCTTATACACTTCGTCCAACGCTGTGCTAGTTAGTTGATTCCTTCCGAATAGGATTTGTCCAAGTTTGAATCAAAACAAGCAGCTTTTTCTCACCACCCATTTTTTCAAAATGGGGAACAATCTGTAGTTCGAGGGATCACAGGGAGCCAAGTCTGGCGAATTGCGAGGATGTGAAAGGAGTTGGAACGCAACTCCCATTAATTTTGCAACCACATCTGCTGCGGCGTGAGCTGGTGCGTTGTCGTGATGGAAAGGGAAAATCTCTCGCCTCCTCAATTCAAACGAATGCCAAACACCAAGAAATATACCAATCTGGCTGAAACTTGGTGGGTGTTGTTCCAAGAGGTGCTACTAACCAAACATAATCTCGATGCGCGTCAACAGTATAATCTCTTTGACTTTGCTGGATTTTTCAAACGACCCACGTACACATATTTTTAATGTAGAAGGAAATCCAGCCAAAATAAATATATTTTACATTCACTGCATCGGAAACTTCTGCTTGCCCAGAAATCGTGTCAACCAACAATTTGTTATCCCAATGACAGTATGTACAAATGTATGTGTGCATGTTAATTGAAGAGTGGCAATTTAAGCTTTAAGTGCTTTTGGATCAATCCACATTTTTCCCATGTACGTAAAAATTTGAAAGTTTTAAGTCCTGTCTGCATATCTATGTTTGTCTGTCTGCAATAATGAGCCGACGCATAAATTGTATGACCCTTCGTGTTTTAAGCTAGCATTGTATTTATTTCCAGCTCATTAGCAAAAAAAGATACTCATATGAGTACTGCCCACGTCAGTTGTTCCGCTGTGGGACACGTGTTGAGCTCGCTTCGAGTTTTCATAATTTAAAAAACGTAGCACAAAAATACAAATCAACCACCACGTTTTGGTACTTCATGTTTTTTAAGAATTCTGGTGCTAGTTCGGAATTTTAGTGCTTTACTGACGTCACTGTAGAAGCACAGTGTTATCGTTTGTGAAATAAGTGAGCGGTTTATTTTTTATGGTTGCATATTTCGTTTTGTTGAGTTGAGGTGGAAATAAATTTTCTTGTTTTGAGAAAATTAATGCAAGTAGTTAGAGCCAAGAGCTTTCTTCTGATTTTAGAGCGTATTTCTAGCTGACAGTAAGTTTTTATAGACTATAAAGTCAGTGAAAAACAAAATTAATAAACCAAACTGGCCTATTTGACATAAAAGCCAGCATTAAAGGGTCATTCAAGAGACGCGTTTAGATGTTTGTTTAAAACAAAAAATGTAAAAATTTAATTCTATCGGGTTTCAATATTTTTATTAAAAAAAAAAGCTCATAACAATTATATGTAAAAGGTTACATCGTTTGAATGTCCACCGTGAGCACGTCTACAGTTAAAATCCGCCAAACAGTCGATTCGTGAATGCCTTATTGCTGAGCACGTCGAGATATCGATGTTGAAGGTTGTTCCGCAACACTTTGCGCTACGGCAGCACAGCAGCAATATTCTCAACAGAACGTCCAGTTTTTGGTCTGACACTCAGTTTTCTATTCTCGACAGAATCAGTTTTTTGAAATTTTTCACCAACCTTTGAATTGCCGACTCATCCGTACATTTATTTGCACCAAAAAAATAACGAATTTTACGATGTGCTGTTAAAGATCGACCATTTTTATAAGTTTCAATAAATTTAACGCGTTGTTCAGCCGTGAAAAATTGTGCATCTGCCTACTTGACAAATGTCAGAGATGGCATAAAAAAGGTACCGTCCAGGAATTATTTTTACTACTGAAATTTTGGGCTTCACTTTTGAAAGACATTTTAGCATATTTTTTTCATAAATGGTGCTGAAAAGCTCAAATAGCACCATCTTTAATCCTTAATAATATTTAAACATACCAAAAAAAAAAAAAATATAAAGGGTGGTTAAATTTCAAGGGCCGATGTTGAATGTGAACCATACATAAACCTCAACGACACCGTTGGCCTTCTTTCTTTGGGGTTATTTTAAAGAAAAAGTGTACGTCGATAAGCCAGCAACAATTCAAGAGCTAAAGGATGAGATAATTCGGCACATTAACGGCATAGAACCTCAATTATGCCTCAGCGTCATCGAAAATTTGGACCATCGGATGATATTTTATTCCCTACGTAATTGAGCAATACTAATGTTATCATAATAAAGAGAAATGACAATAATTTCTTAAAAAAATTGTATTTTATTCAAAATCAACACCGGCCCCTGAAACTTAACCACCCTTTATATATATATATTCCATCAAATCAATTTCTATGAAGAAAAACCTTTCAAAACAATCTTCACAGCTGATCTGATTTTGCAGCTAATCTGCCATATGGGAACGGGTACATTAGTTTTTGTGGATTTATTGCTAATCACTGCATATATGAACGTACTTTAATACATAGATAGGTGTAATATGTTTTATAAATTTTAATTTAATTTAATATAAATTTAGCAAAACCCCTTTCCCTCAATTTGTTATACTTATTTGCTATTAATAAGGAGAATAAAATTTCGTCAAACATAATCGCATACGCTGCACTGTTCTTGCGTGCCGTCACTTTTGGTTGGTGGTTTCACGTTCCATCACAAGCGCTTACCACACCATTAGAGGGTTGAAAATCGCATTTTCCTTCCTCACAAGCCAAAGTAGCGCGTGTCATGCTGAGTTTGATTGACTGACGACGTTTCGGGACTCGAGCGATCGCAACCTTTTTCCAATATTACATTTCTCGTGTGATCTTCCTTGTTGGGCGCTGGTCTGTCTGGTGATATGCAATACTAAACTGCGTTGAAGGGAATATTTATGATGTAAGGGGCAATTCAGTCGCTCACACAGTACTCACGCGAAGGGTACTCGTCCATATAAGAGCAAACTCTTATAATGTATGCAATTTTTACATAGGGGGAGTTTATCTTAAAAGTTATATTGTGTGACATATGGGCCTCACACTGTGTTTAAGTTGGTAATTTCTGCATTTCGCTTTTTTTTGGAAGATCAATTCTGAAGATCAATGAAACGATTTGAATATTGTCCGCTCATTTGGGGTGGGGTGATAATTTGAATGACTTGTGGGACTATCAAGGAATGAATGGCAGCAGCTATAAAAGTTAAAGTTGTAATGATAGGTCACCATAGCTAAGTTGATTAGGAACATATATTGTTGGTGTCGACGCTGCATGCAATTTTCGAATCGACTACCAGTTGCCTGGAATGGGAAAAATAAATTCTTTCATGCCACAATTTACCAACAAATGCCTGCAGCCAGGCAGGCGAAAGTGTTATGAGTATCTTAGGTTTATATACCGTGAAACAGTTAGTTAACTTCTTTATTTTATGAAGGCACATCTTGACGATGGTGAGAAAAAATAGAAGTAGCGCCAAGAATTTGAAGCATTGAACGCGTCTGAAAATATTTGCAACAACAACGAAAAGCAAATAAGGAAAAAAGAAGAGGTGCAAAGTGAGAATCACACAACCAAATTTGGTTAAACTTAATTTTTATGACACTTTTTTCTATCATACCAAGATTGGTACGCTATTTGTGTATAATTTTTATTGCAGTTTTATTATTTTATTTCAATTCACGTATTATCAAATGTAAACAATGTTAATGGCAACAACAACTCATGTAAATAAGTACAGTATTGTGCAAAATCTAAGTTAGCTGTTTCGTTTATGTTACGGAAATTCTCTAATCCGTGAATTTGAATTATTTTACGCTTTTAAGCGACTTGTGTGTAAATCAAGAAGTCACTTGTTGCATGTGTATGTACGTGTATTTTCATACATATATATATATATATATTTCTTTTGTGCGTACACCATTTTTGGGTGTTTGCTCGAGCTCCTCTTCCTATTTGTGGTGTCCGTCTTGTTGTTCCACAAAAAACCCCTATTGGAAAAAGGACCCCTAATCTGAACATGAACATATGTACATATATAGCTTCTTTCATATAACGGATGTTCAAAATTTTTTTTGTATGGAAAAAAGGCGCAACATGAGCAAAGAATTGTTAAAAATCAATGGGAATTTTAAGCGACTTCAAACTTGCACTAACTACACAAATTTCTTATACAAAATTTTTCTAAAAATTCAGACTAAAAAGTTTAAAAAGTTTGCTGATAATTTGTTAAAATCTTTTAAATTTTCTTAAATGGGTTGGAATTTTGAGTATATATATGTATATATATACAGCCATGAACAGATAAATAGCACAAATGTGAACCTCATATGTTAAGTTAAGTTTTTAGTACGAACTCTGCTTTGATCAAATAAATTTGTTTGTTTGTCTGTTTTGAAGTGGACATAAAAATACCACATTTTAACTTGTGCAGCGGAGAGTAAAACTTTAATATTGTTTCAGCGATGTTTAGTATAAATTTTGTTTCTTAAATAAAATTTTAAAGTAATTACTAAAAATGGGACGTGGAAAACATTGCACGCCGGAGAAAAGAGCTGTTATATACCGTATGAGTCAAAACGGAAAAAGCTATGCAGAAATAGCTGAAATGATGATGTGCTCTCGGAAAATGGTTTATAATGCTCATAATTTAGTTAAGAAAAATTCATCCTTTCTAAGCAAAAAAACGGAAAGAAAACCAAAGCCGCGAAAAACTGATGTTAATGTGGATAGAGCTATAACACGCAAGATCCAAGCAGATTCTTTTAAGTCGGCACGGCAAATAATGCTTGAAATAAACCAAAAATCTGGTCTACAGGTGTCCAGAAAGCTTGTAGCAAGGCGACTTAACGAAGCCCAGCTGTTTGCCCGCATAAGCAGAAAAAAACCACTCCTCTCAAAAACACATATCAAACACCGACTTTGGCAAAGCCCACAAAGACAAATCTATTCAGTTTTGGAAAAAACGTACTTTGGATCGACGAAACCTAAATAAATAGGATGGGACCAGATGGGAAAACTATTGTGCGCCGTCCAAAAAATCAAGCGCTAAATCCTAGGTTCACAAAAAAGGTGATCAAACACGGCGGCGGAAGCAGCATGGTTTGGGGAGTTTTTTCCTGGCATGGTGTTGGGCCGATTGTTCGCGTGGTTGGTAAAATGGATAGATTTCAGTATCTCCAGAATAAAATGGAGTAAATTTTTGTTTGAGTTTATGCCATTAAATTGGACATTTATGCAGGGCAATGATCCAAAGCATATTGCAAAGACAGTGAAGCAGAGCCCTGATCTAAATCCAATAGAAAATTTGTGGAATGACGTTAAGGTGACGCTAACAAAAAATTTTTAAAATTTTAATGATTTGTGGGCCGCAGTTGAGGAGGCTTGGTACTCGATTCCGAAGAAAAGATGCCACACGCTTGTAGAAAGCATGGAGCGACGGCTTGAAAAAGTAATCAAAAACGGTGGATATAGTACAAAGTACTAATCTGGTAAAAAAATATTATTATTTAACTATCTGATTTGTTTACTATTTTTGCTTTTATTTGGATTTTTTTAGGATGTGCTATTTATGTATCCAGGAGGTTTCGTGAATTATCAACGTTCTCGTAATTTAATTCAGAACTGAAATTCTCTTTGACCATCTTTTTGTTTTAAAGTGGAAGTAAATAAGTTTTTTATTGTTTTGTTGTTTTTTTCACAATAAACAATAATTATTTAAAAACATATTCAACTCTTTGCTTTCAAAGTTTAAATGTGCTATTTATATAACCATGGCTGAATATATGACTTTTGTTCTACTATGGACTATATTTTTGTAAAAAAAATAATTAAATAAAAAATATTTAAATAAATAAATAAATAATAAAAACTTTTGAATAAGTCGTGCTGGTGGATGAGTGAAGACCTCCGAATCAACCAATACCAAAACAAAAGGTCAGACAGTTAACAAGAACTAGAATAGAGTAGTTCTTTATTTAAAAATATTTGCTTATAGACTAAGAATATAATTTTTAGACAAATAAATAGGGAATATACGCCAATGTCCTCTAACGTCGTCTGCCGGAATATTCGATTTATATGTAGTATTTTTAGCATATCACGTAATAAGAAGTTCGTTTGGGCGTTATGAGACGTTATATAACGCCCGTCGCGCAGTACCATCATTATCCGTGAATTTTTGATCGAGAACGAACGAATATCATTCAACAGCCGTCGAACTCAACTGATATGCCTCCAAGCGATTTTTTTCTGTTTCATCGAGTCAAAACACCACTATGGGGAACGCGTTTTAACACATTTCCCCCTGGTAATATTTTGCTGAAGTTTACTAGAATACCGGAGATTTTAGACCTGAAAATTACTTTGGGAGACGTGTAATAAAACTGCGAAAACTTTTTGAAATCAAATATATATTTGAAGAAATATTTTTTAAGAGTAAGTCTAATAGACGAGATTTCACGTTCCCAGTCACCTACAAATGTTGGATGAAAACAAGAAATCTCGTTCCCGGGCGTTAATGTGTTAACATCGAAAGAAGTAATTGAAAAATCGAAGACGGCTCTGATGACGATACCGAAAATAGAGTTGTTTTCAGTTGATGGGAAGTATGATGAAGGCGGCAATATCACTTTGAGGAATAAACTTGTATTTTGAATTTTCTGAATATATTCAAGGAACTTTTTGATAAAGGTGGTAAGCAGGGACTCAAAGCGGAGCTGGTGCATGGAGCTAAAAAAAACATTTGCTCCTTAGCTCCTTGGAAACAGCAAACAAAGTCGTTGATATGGCAGTACTGTTCAAGTGAGCTAAAAACTGTTGAAGTAGCTGTAAATTCGTCAAGGTAACGCTATGGGATAACTGCCCATTGGTTTCGATACTTTGAAGTTCAACCCAAAAGCACCCGAATCGAACCTAGCATTCAAAAGTTTGGATCGAGCTCTGTCCAGATTTCCAAGTAAGGTTCAATGTATGAATTGCTTGCATCCCTGAAGGCCAGATCCGGACTAGATATCTTGAAGTATCTAGAGACCTTTAGCGCAGGAAGCAAATGGTAGCAAAATTTTTTTCTATTAGAAATCGCTTCTCGGCATCCAGTCGCAAACTTCCGGGGGTATTTCTACCATCAAAATGTTCCTCAAAAAAACCATCTACCATTCGGAGGCAAGTTAAAATTTTAGGTCACCATTTGTGCTTCAAACTAAATTTTAAGCGCAGATACATTTACGAAGTTATAGCTGCTATTTCGGATAACAGCGAATCCCACCATCAGTCGTGAGCGGGTAGCTTGTTGAGGAGATGTGGGTGGTAACATAATATTTTGCAATGTTGCAATTTTAGATGCACTTCAGACTTGCCATGTATTTCAGAGATTGAAACAATTGGAAATTTTTAGTAGTAAAACTCCAATCGTTCCCTGCAGGGAAACAATGAATCCGAAGCAGTAATAACTCTGGTATTCACTGCAGATCAAATATTTAAAGTAACCTTTGCATATATGTATATATAATTCAAATGTATGCGCAAATTTTCTTTACACTAAATAGGGTAAATTTTGTATGTGAATTTTTAGCATACAAACATAAGTACGTAGCTTCATGCTGTTGACATTTCGATGATGCACATTATAAAGAAGTGAAGAGTAAACAATACCTTAATTGCGATTTCACATACACATGTAGGTACCTATATATCTATGTACAAAGTATGCACATACATTTATGAATATCTAACCATCAAACTGAAATGGGAGAAAAATATCATTTAGAAGAATAAGTTAATTTTATAGTCGCATTAATAATCCCTCACTGCGTGAAAGTAACACTTGGATTAACCTTACTTCCTTCCTTCCTTCCTTCCATGCTCCTATTAACTATAACAACAACCTCAATCAATTTCGCTAAATTTCCCACATTAAGGCAAACAAACCATTCAATAAACAAAAAAAAAAAAAGAAAAACAAAAAACAACCAGAAACAAGATAAAATCTCATAATATTTGATACTTTATTTCGCGGTATGATGCAGAATCTTTCTCGACCCGACCGAGTGAAAGCGTACATATCCACCGCAGTTTGCAACGATGCGGGCGCCTTTTCGCCTTCGACCTTTTCTACATAGTTACACACACACGAGGACATATACTCGCATATATTATATGTATATACATATCTACATTCGAGTACTTGAGTACAATATAAATGTAACGCGCATTTAGTCACACGCTATCAAACACTTTTGTGGCGGTTGGTCGCTTAATGAACGGGCAAGAGAAAAATGCACCCCAGTACCCTTACTTCGGCTCGGAGTGCTTCGGTTCGTTTGAGTATTTGATAATGCGCTTTCTGCAGATCGTCAAATGAGGCACACAAGCGAAGCATCGTGGACACTGTTTGTTGCATTTTACATGTTTGTTGGTATTAATGTGACAGGGGTAAATGTTTTATGAAGGTTTAAAAGGTTCTCGAAGGTGAAGTGTGAAATGTTGGTTAGGCTGGGTTGGGCTAGGTTGGTCTTGAAAATTGCAGTATGAAATTTCGTAGTTATCATCTTCATACAATTCAAGCTGGTTAATTACACGCGCCGCATCAATCATTTGAAGTCAAGTAGAGATAATGTTTTCTTCACGCTACCAAAATATTTAAAATTCGAAAATGAAAGGGGTGTGGTGGGAACAAAGATAAACTTTTCACAGTTTCCAAAAGAATAAAGAAAATAGAAAATATGTGTGTAATTCGCGAAACATATGTATCTTAATTGAGCACTGAAAGCCAGAGAATTACCTGAAAGAAAACTTACACTTTTTAATTGAAGAAGAGATGTAGATGATAATCGAAAAAAAACTGAAATCGATAATGACTTAACTTGTCTTTACTTTTGAAAAGATCATAAATTTTGAATTTATTTCTTTCAAGCTATGATAAAAATTAAAGTCTTGGTTGCTTATTAAAATTTTTGTAGTTTGCTGTAAACTCACTTTTCTTCTAGCAAATATATTTTCAAGAATACTGGGCACCCTAGCGAAGTTTGTTTGTGCTTGACTTACCCTGCGGGCTTAAAATAACAACATAATAAAAAACGTTTTTTCTAATATTGGTCACTCTTCGTAGGCCATCAAAAACTCCTTCAATGCAAAAAAGTTTCTTATAAAAGCATTGGCTTCTAAGGTAAGAGGTAGCGTGAAACTGTGGTCCTCATTTGAAGATTAATATCAAATAAAACGTCTCAAATTGAAGAAGAAAATAGGACTAAAACCGTTTTGGAAATGTATGGGACTTACAATTTTAAAAATTTAACGGATAAAGGGTCGTTCGGTAGACGCGACAAGACGTTGTTTTAAAGTAAAAATAACAATTAAGCTTCTTTCAAGTTTCAATATTTTTATTTAAAATACGGATCTTAACAATTATACGGGAAAAATTTCTTCGTTTGAATGTCCACCGTGAGCACGTCTACAGGTAAAATCCGCCAAACAGTCGATTCGTGAATGCCTAATTGTTGAGCACGTCGAGATATCGAAGTTGAAGGTTCTTCACCAACACTTTGCGCTACGGTAGCATAGCAGCGATATTCTCAATACAAAGTCCAGTTGTTGATCTGCTAGTCCTTTTTATATTCCCGACAGAACAAGTTTTTGGAAATTTTTTCACCAATCTTTGAATTCTCGACTCATTCGGACGATTATTTGCATAAAAAACAACACGAATTTTGCAAAATGTTGTTCTTAAAGATCGATAATTTTCATAATAAGTTTTAATAATTTTAAGGCTCTGTTCCACCGTGACAAATTAATTGGAATTATTCACCACTAACCTCTAGGCGCTACTTTTGAAAGGCCCTGTATTTAATACAAAGCTGGGCTATCATTTATTTAAAACAGGTCATAATATATGCGCCTTAAGAGATCCCTTTTGATGGAACTTAATTTATATTTCACCTTAAAAATTCTTTAAAATGCGTCTCCATATCCTCCGACTCTGGTCAGTAGCACATCCTGGCGAGGAATTAAATTTATGGTTAAGCTACTCACATGATTCCAAATGTCGAGTCCATTTATTCTGAAGCGAATGTTCCCTCGCGAGTATCAAGGCACTTTAGGTATTTTATTTTGAAACCATGTAAAAAAAGTATGAGCTAAATGAACCTTCTCATAATCGAGAAAACCAACTGTTCTATTTCAATACCTTTTTATTTACATGGTGAAAAGAATCCAGAGGTGTGGTTCACATCAGACCTCTAACCGGATCTCAGCTATTTTGAAAGAATCAGCTGATTGGCTGACGTATGCGGAGTCCTGACAGCGATTTATTTATGCAAAAATTGAGGTTGTGTTGGTAATATATGAAAAAAAAATCAACACAACCTTTACTCTTGTTTCTTCGCTGCCGTCTGCACAACGACTGATTGTACGAGTGTGTGAATACGTATGAAATGAGCGGGAAGAATTCTGCTGCCGGATGGCCAAACCTAGTAATCTTTTATCATTTTTTTATTAAGCTACTAAGTTCTTTCTGTAATTGATTACACTCAAAGCTAAGAAAAATCATCCGTATGTCTAGCGCACCGACGCACCGACATTTCCGAAGGCATTAAATATGGATTCAACTCTTCATACCAAACAGTTTTTTAAATTATTGTCCAGTGTGTCATCGACTTTTACCTTGAGTTGCAGTTTAAGCGTATGAGGCCAGGGAGACTCCTTCTGGTGGTTGGGGGAGCTTCGATAGACAGAAGTTGAACAGCAAGGGTGAAAGGACACCACCCTGCAAAACACCTTTCTTTATCTTCCTCTGTTTGAATGTTTAGTCTCTAAAAATCATTGACGATTGACGACCGCTCAGATAGTTGGCGGTGATACGTTAGCCGTCTGGTGGCACGATCTGTCGGCCGGGGGATGCATTGTGAATAGTCGGCCAAAATAGCTCGCGCATCTCTTCGGGTCTGACGGAGTGCAACCGTTGAAGGTGATAGTGATGCCTCGTCGGGTTCGATAGGGACCTTACGGTGGACCAGAGCTTACTCATATCAGTGGTGAAATTACAGGTCTGCAGTTGCTCAACCCATTTGGTTCGCTTGTGTTTATTTACCAGTTGCCGGATCTCCGAATTGAGATCCCTTATGTGGGGATTCCCGGGATCTACCTGGCGTAGGTGGTCACGCCCATTTGCTAAGACGACTGCTTCGAAGGTGTCCTCGGTGAATTCCGCGAAGCCGGCGGAAACAAAGTCGCGAGACGACAATGGGCAAGTGGTCTGATGCAAGCGATAGCATAGGTCACCAGGTTATGGAATTTATAAGACCAGCCCTAGATATTGTTATATCAGATGAGCTGCTGCAATTGCTTACTACCCTGGTGGGGTCATCGTCGTTCATAGCGCGGAATGTCCCTGAATCCCCTACGATCGCTTGGAAGGCTTGAATGCTAAAGATAGTGATGCGCATTAACCAATCGGGTTTCACCTCTGATGAGCGCACCAATATCAGGGTATTATCCAGCCGGGCAGCTGGTGACAGGGGGTGTATATATTAAAAATTTCGAGCTCGGCACCACCTGAACGGGCAGTTATACCTTGACATTCTAAGGTGCTGTCCCTGCGGTAGATGCCTCCGTCGATCAGACGATACTGCACTGTGTGATGGACTATGAATGCTAGACCACAACCGTTGTCTCGCTCGCGATCTTGTCTGTGCACGTTATAGCTATCCATGGGTATCAGAGAAGAGCTAGTGTGCAGCTTTGTTTCTTGGACCGCAACTATTGGGATTCCGTGTCGGCTCATAAAGTCGACTGACTATCTTATCTACCTTGCTCGTTAGTGCGTTACAGTTAAATCGTAGAAGCTTTAAGCTTCTGGGTAAGATTGTTGTAACTCGGGGTGTGAAGGACGCGTGTGGTTGTCTACGTTAGGCCTGTTGTGCGTTCCGTTCTTCTTGTTGCGGCCTGATAGTGGTCGGTGGTCACGCCACGGGGGACGGTTGCGGGGGCAGAGCTCTCCAGCAGGCGGCAACGTAGTCAGTTGTCCACTCAAGGGTGGTGCGCAGGCCAGAGCATCTCCGAAAGCCATTGCAAACATGGCATTTAACTGATGCCAGGTTCCGAGGTGTTCTGGTCTGACACACGGAACCGACTGTGCGGGGGACCAAGAGCTGCTGGTTTGTTCCCGCACTGGGGTTGGAGCAGGAAGGAAGGGATGGACTATGTTTGGGGAGTTGTGTTGCGCCAATAAGCTCCTTGTCGTGGAGGTATGGGTTGTGCTGGCGATTGGTAGTGCCGGCCAATCAGAGGATGTACATAGTAGCCATTGAGGCATTGGTCGAATGGTGGCGGGAGCAACACATGGCCACATAACGTGTGAACCACTCCCTATGTGACTTAAGGCATGAACAGGCGGTCGCCAAGTAAGTATAGTATCTACCGGATTATAATACAAATAATTCATTCCAACAATATTTTTGTTTTGTGATATCATTTTAAGCTATTAAAAAGCACTCGATATTATCTACAATAATAACGTATTGAACTTATTGCGGAATGATCGAAGACACAAAGATTCGCTTCCAGCAAGAAATACAATTTAAATAGTTTTTTACAAACTGTTATGCATTTATGTGGTGTCCCTTTGGGAGCTGCAAAAACTCTTTTAGAATTTAGAAGAATCTAAGCAAACCTTTTAGTGTTATTTTTGTTACATTAAATATTTAGAGAGCTTTTATATTAGTCATGCCTTACGCAAACGAGGTTCAGTAGTTTTTTTATGTGTACTTACTTAATAAGTATTTATTTAAGCAACTCAAAGTAGTATACATAAATGATGTGCGGAGTGAACTAGTGAACATACATACGTATGTATGTATGCATACAAATACATATGCATATTTAGTAAGTGAATACATACCCATATTTTTCTGTTTATGTATTCTAACTTCATAAGTATACATCTCTTTGTTGAGTTCACTGAAAGGTCCAAGGCGATCTAACGGATCCACATTGGGGCGACCAACGTAAGCTTCCAGCGTCAGCGATGGTTATTGTGATATACATATGCCACTCAAACTGCGTCAGCAACGATGATGGGTAACAACAAGTGAGGCTGTCAAAAATTATTAGAATAAATAAAAAGTGATAGAAATTGGATGACAAAGACACATTTCAAATATGGCGTCGCCGCCATTCCACTTAATGGCGCACTCGATGTCAGCAAAGTCAAGCCAAGTTGAGTCGGAAAGAGTCGAAGAGAGCAGTTTTACGTATGCGAGTGTATACATATGTACATACATATGTAAGTATATATGTAGATTTGTGTCTTTCTCTTGCTGGCTGGTGTCAAAGACTCAGTTGGCTTGAGGCTTTTACGCCAACGATACGTCATTTTGCTAAGCTCCACTTGTGTGCCATATCAATGCAAGCACTAATGGACTGAACTACTCGTGCAAGGGAATATGAGTTGGTATGTGATTTTCTTATGAGTGTGTGTAGAAATTCATATACATACATATGTACATATAAACCTGCATACATGTGCATTTTCAGTTTCTATGTGGGCATTCAAGTCATTCTGCTGGCCGCCATACCAATACAGATGCAATCAATTAAGCTTCATTAAGATCAATTTAAAAAGTCCCGCATACATTTTTTCAAAACCTAGGCTTTGTTGTTGCCTCTCATTTTGTTACTTCATGCTATTTTTCTGTGCTTAAAATGCCGAATAATATTTGTAATAGTTGTTGGTTAGCAAGCATGCCGAGTATTTTACATATGTATACAGACGTGTACATACATATGTGCATATGTTTTGTGGTCCTAGGCGTCTGCAGAAATGTGTTCGATGAAGCTTGGAGGGATAATATAAAGTATAGATTGATCTTCTATTCAACTTTCCAACAAATTTATTTATATACATGACAGGTTGTGCAATAGGTTTGCGGTTCGATAAGAAAAACACATTCGTTCATAAATTTGATTTGCTTTTAAACCGTCGAAAAATAATAATACAATCACTGCACGATACTTATTGAACAACTTAGTACATGTGTATGTGCTGTTCTATGACGCCTTAACCTAATAGCTACTTATTAGAAGAATTACAAGAAAGTAAGAACTAATTGACCCAAATAAACAAAGAAGCTGCTTCAGTTATTAATCTGTATTTTTCGTTGTAAAGTTGGTAATGCCATTGGCGGCAAAAGATTTTTTGTTAACCCTACAACAGTAGAAAATATTTGAGTGTATGAAAAAAATATAAATTTTTATAATTTTTTTATTTTTATTTCTAATCAGTGCTCAGACACTTGCACTTGCTGCAGACCCTAATGTGGCGCAGAAGCTCAACTACTTATGTAAATGGGTTTTCAATAACAGGTGTTATTTAAATATATAAAAGGCTATCGAGAGATGATTAACGATTTTTTATGGCCGGAATTTGATGGCGGTCGTCGTAGCCGAATGGGTTGGTGCGTGACTACCATTCGGAATTCACAGAGAGAACGTCGGTTCGAATCTCGGTGAAACACCAAAAATTAAGAAAAACATGGTTCTAATAGTGGTCGCCCCTCGGCAGGTAATGGCAAATCTCCGAGTGTATTTCTGCCATGAAAAAGCTCCTCATTAAAATATTTGCCATTCGGAGTCGGCGTAAAACTGTAGGTCCCTTCATTTGAGGAACAACATCAAGACGCACACCATAAATAGGAGCAGGAGCTCGGCCAAACACCCAAAAAGGGTATAAGCGCCAATTATATATATAAATATATAAATATATAATTGGATGGTACTGATCTGGACAAGGTTTATTTTCAACAAGACGGCGCTACGTGCCACACAATCAACGAAACCATTGATCTTTTACGGGAAAAGTTTCTGGACCGTGTTATCTCTCGAAGAGGTGATCACAATGGGCCACCGAGATCATGTGATTTAACACTTTGTGACTGTTTTCTTTGGGGCCACGTGAAATAGAAGGTCTACGCCAACAGCCCAGAGTCGATTCAAGACCTCAAAGATGGAATTTGTGCGTCTATCGAGGACATAGCGCAGCCACTTTGCAATTCGGTTATGGAAAATTTTCTGAAAAGGATATTGTCCTTTAAGTGTAGTCGTGGTGGCCATTTGATAGATGTTATTTTCCACTATTAACGGCATACCTTCCTCTTTATAATGAAATAAACATCCGATCATTTATAAAGGGTGGTTAAGTTTCAAGGGCCGGTATTGATTTTGAATAAAATACAATTTTTTTAGGAAATTATTGTCATTTCTCTTTATTATGATAATACCGGTATGGTTCAATTACGTGTGGAACAAAATATTGGCAAAATGGCTGTCACGGCCTCGGCGGCACACATCCATCCGATGGTCTAAGTTTTCGATGACGTTTAGGCATAATTGAGGTTCTATGCCGTTAATGTGCCGAATTATCTCATCCTTTAGCTCTTGAATTATTGCTGGCTTATCGACGTACACCTTTTCTTTCAAATAACCCCAAAGAAAGAAGTTCAACGGTGTCGTTGACGCTTAGGTGTGGTTCACATTCAACAGCGGCCCTTGAAATTTAACCACCCTTCAGTAAAAAAAGCATATTTCTTTGAATATCAAAGTAACATCTATTATTGGAAAACCCTTTATTATAAAGAGCTACGAGTGTATACATAAAACTGAAACTAGTTAAGTAAAAATTCATTTTAAAATCGAGTTGTAATATTCAGTTATTTAAGAGCCCTTGTTGTTGTTGTTGCATCAGCATAAGCGTTCCCCATACATGTACGAGGAGTTGCTGCTGAAGGGACAGTACTTGGGCGTACCGGGTCGTTCAGGTAACGTATAACCGACTGTCGTGGTAACATAAGATCCCTCACTCGAGACGTGGTGTGGTGTAACACCGACCAAAGTTATTAAGCCTGTAGAAAAACTGATTTGCAGGGATAATATCCCTGAATTCGAATAATTTGTCGTTTTATGAACTAAGCGCATATTTATTTTACTTAGCCGTATAAACAATAAATGATAGGCAATCTTAAAAACTCTTTCAATTATTTAATTCCAGTCCAATGAGTATTTAAATGTACCCCTCCATTTAAATATAAGCGTACGCCCTTAGGTAGTAGTATTTGCGTTGTTTTTTCTGTACTGTTTTTACAAAAAATCGCTTAACATGAATTTTTCATTTTTGTTGCTGCCGATCGCGTTTGACCCTCACTGCGGCAATATTGTTGTAGTAATAAGCGGTTTGTAGTTGAGTAGCGATGGTTTGGAGTAGGATGTCTATTCTCATAAAACACAAGTACCAAAATCAGTAAATAAAAACAACAATATCAACAAGAACAGTTCCAACCGCAACAAAAGAAACAATCACAACAAAATTTCGAAATGATGTCGCTCACCCTTGTCCCGGTCAGAGTTGCAAATACCGTCACAATACATCAGTAACAATACAATTATGTATTACAAAAATGCATAGAAGTATGAATATAAAAGTATTTTATACTTTCAAAAGCAACAACATAACCAAAAAGAGTGGCCATTGCAACATACATACGCATGTACTCGTATGAGTGTATTTATGTTAGGCCGGGTCGATTATTATATGTAGGTATAAACAAAAATGTTAGACTAGTCATTCTAGAAGCAAAAGCGATAAAAATCGTCGCATACATAATTGTCGACAACTTTTCCGGGGAAAATATAAGTTTTTCCGAAAATACCCAGATTTTCTTAACGTAATAGAATATAGAAAATGAAGAAGAAATATAGAAAATAAATTTATACCCAAATAAATATACAGTGGTATCTGGATATAACGGAACCCATGGTGTATAGAATGCAAAAGTGTGGCCAACATCAAACCGTTACTCGGTTCTAAGCGAATTTGAAAGAATCAGCTGGTCTGCTGACGTAATAAGGGTTATGATCGCGATTTGTTTACGGCAGAGTTTGGCAAAAACTGAGATTGGGTTGCTCATTTCATTTCTTTGCCGTTTGAACAACGATCGTTTGGATGACCTTGTAGTCTATCATCATTGAACGGTCCCTTTTATGCTTTGTAGGATATTGTTTTTCGAGATTTTTTTTTAAATGCCCCGAAGCATCCTATAAGTGGGA